>JAPSES010000115.1:3735007-3747923 GCA_029822895.1 Maxillicosta whitleyi
CAAATACACAAAACATTCAATAACAGATAATAATATTATTAAAACTGCACTGAAGACATTTCAGGTTGGTCATATTTCCTCACATTATTCACATGTTTTGCAAAATTATACTTTGTTTTGTGTAAATACATGTAAATGTTTACAGAGTTATGAGTATTTATCAGATATTATGGTAGTATTTTACAGATTTGACCCACTTTAATTGAATTATTCTGTCTATGGAACTGAACTAAAAGATTGTTAATATCTTAGTTTAATTTTAAGATTTCACAAACTCATCACAAGGGCCGAACTGGACCCTTTGGCGGGCCAGATTTGGCCCCCGGGCCGCATGTTTGACACCACTACTCTAAACATTTTGCTGTATTTTCACCAAACCAAAGTGCTTGGAACACACTTTTGTGTTGGATGCCAGTGAACCGTTTGTTGTATTTTTTTAGTCTAATATAATAGTGACAGTTTGGACCAAGGAAAAACGGATGGCAACTTATTGCTGCTTTATCCCAAAAACTTCTGGCAATTAAAATATATTATGCATGTCTGAAAGTATAACTGGATAACTTTGGAACTGAACATCTATGAATTCAACGTAATGAACAAAACCTGAATCACTGAACATCAAAGTATCAAAGTCACATTAAAAAATGAGCTGAACATCAATGTAAAAACTGTAGGAGTGGTTTTTATCCTTGGAGTTTTTATTTTCCCACAAAGTTCATACCAACATGTTTCGGTGCTGGCCACTCAACTCCAACTGTGTTCCAGAAATGTGTTCCACAGAGCATGATGCCACATACTGCAACATCACCGATTTAACCAGAACATTTCAGAGGTTGGGTGAAAAGATGTAATAAGCTTGATTACATCAGTGTGTTTCACTTCCAGGCTTAAATATATGTGGACAGACATTTCATACATCTTTCAATTTGGCAAAGGTGCCCGTGCAACACTTAAACTTGCAAACGTAGTGGAAATCTGGCCTGCATTTATCGGCTGCTTGCCCAAGATTGGACTGCATTTTAAAAATGTTGTTGCACAGCATGTTCAGTGTTTCCCGCAGAAAATTGCTTAGTCAAGGCGGTGAGTCGTCTGGGCAGTGAGGGTGGGGGGCTTGCGTTGTAGTGTGGCATTGTGGTGTGGCGTTGTGGCGTGGTGCACGGATAGCGTACTGGTAGCGTACCGATAGCGTAGTTTGCTAATTGTGCATCAAAGATGACAGACACGGCGTGGTAATATATCAAACCACTAAGTGTCACAATTTAGTCTCATCAATACTCATCTTAGTGCCTGCGTTTGACAATGCATTACTACTTCGCAGGGGGATTTTTTGTTGTTTTTTCGCTCAGATGGAATTTTTTTTCCTGGAACATTGGCAAGGCGGTGGGGCAAGTTTGCTAAAGCGACCACCTTGGCGAGAAAGTGCTGCGGGAAACACTGATATTCAATCATCAAACTGTTTTATTCTGCATCACTAATTTAACAAAGCCTGGGCGTAGATCTTGGTTATACACATCAGTCTATTAAAGCCATTACAAGCACCATTACATTCAAACACCACTGTCAGACCTTCTATAGATCTACTCTGCTTTACACTCCCACTAAGAACAGAATAGTCCAGGAGCAGCTGCCCTTCCTCAAAGATGAAAGAGTGCAATGTCTTGTGCGGGCAGACCAGTAAAACGATGGTCTTTTACATGGGGGGGGGGGGGGGGGGTCAGTGACCAGCGCCAACAGAGGATTCCTTTCATGCCTCGGGGATCTGGAGTTGGACTGAGCTGTGTCTCTGTATTCTGCACTGTTCCACTATACGGCTGAATTAGCTCTCAAGTATCACTCATCCCAAAGTTGAGGGAATGAACAACACTGGTCAACTTATTTGTAACGCAGTCAGGTTGACATCTCTGGAAAATATCAAGTCATAAATGGCAGCGTAAATAAGAAAAGGGCCTGGGAGCTGACAATGAACTCCAGTCTGTGTAAAGAATGATGCAAAGCACATTTACTTCAGGTCACGCGAGGGTTTAAGGAAACGGATTTCTCAACGTTACAGTATAAAAAAAAGAGCAAAAGAACAATCAATATTTAATAACAAACAAAGCTGCTCATAAATAATTGCTCCCACAGAGGCTCCTGATACAAAGGGAAACATCCGTTCTGTTCCAATGCCCTGTTATGTCTGTTTGAATTAAGAGCGATGACAGTGCCGACTACTGCCATCTTTTCTAACTTTTCCTGAACTATACGGCTACGCTACGAGAACATGCAAGGAGGAAAAAATTCTGCAAACAAAAAAAAAAGAGAATGTTCCGTGAGAGCAGAAGCCCCATTTAAAACTCGAGCGTGCAACCCCTCCACTAGGATGGCATGTGAGGTAAGAGATGGAGTAGACTGTTCAGAGGTGATGTCCAAACTGCCATCACGATAGTCTGAAAACAACCGGGGCAAAACCTAATCAGTCTGGTTGGCTTCTATTTGAGGGGGAGAAGGAAGAAAAGGGCGTGGAATTAGTTCCACAGTTCTCTTGGCCTCATTTCACCTCATCCTGATCCTGTCCTTTTAAAGATGGTGTAAATTCATGGACATGGGACATTGTTGTCATAAGATACTATGAGGAAGTAAGTGTTTTCAGCTCCAAAAGAGGAAAGTTCCACTGAAACCTCTGAAAGAAACGCCTCCTCATGTTCATTCTAAACTTAGAATGCATGTGGTCTTTGCTGAACATGGTCTCCTTATCAGAGTACAGCATGTGGACAAACAGTATCACAGCTGGCAAAGGGGGGAAGTTGAGATGGCGACATAGCATTCACCTCCTTCCTGTATGACGAGAAAATAGGCTAATGTTGCACAAGAGCAGACAGCGGGGTAAAGTCAAAATGGGCATTTTTAGAAACATCTATGCACCTGCACCCTGCCATGAGCACTTGGCTAATTCACAGATGACCAAAGGTATTTGTGGCTCTGTAGTACATTGTGCTTTGACCTCCTTTGGCTGAATTAGTGGAGAGGTTCAATCTCAGCACTGCCCACGGCCTCAACCGACTTTTCACCTGGCACTAAAGGTGTGCACTGATTCCCACTGGTCAATCTCTTGGGTATTTAAAAAGCAGAAGGTGGATACTTCACATCTGCTCCACACATGTTTTAAGCCTGTGGTCTTTTCCCAGAACACTGAAAGGTTTTGGCTCAGTTGTTTGGCTTAACCATCAGCTACAGGCTTTTACGATTTAAGCATCCCTCTTCTTGCTAGCTTCCTTGCCTTTGCTGTGCCTTTCCACCATCGCCTCCCTTATCCTTTGCTCTTCTTCCCACCCATGTCTTCTTTGTCTTGTTCATTCCACACCCGGGTAAGTGTGATTCGTCATTACCACCGCTTTGAGGATTGAGCTCATACCTTGTAACTGTTGCCAACGGTGTCGTACTCATACACACACGAAGCCAGACTGGGGGAAAAAAGTCCAATAAAGACCACTATGGAATAGAAGACTTCCTCCAGTTCTGGGATGGGAGTGAGTCAGCAGTGGTTTCCACAATGAGAGATTCTTGTTGTGTTGTTAGTAGCAACAAGTGCCTAAATGTTTATGATTGATTTATTTCTTTTCAATCCAGACACTTCTTGTGTGTATTGGAAAGCTTTTCAATCCAGAGTGAGGCAGAAGGTCAGCTATTTTAAATGTTTGTAGTACAATGCCCAGAAATCTAATGATATGACTTCATGTAACTGAATACCAATGTTTTGCTTACAAAAGCTCACCAGTCTGGGATTGCTTTTAGACAAGGGCTCAGAAGGTCTTAAAAGGTTATGTGTACAAAGCTTAAAAAGACAGTCTGTTGACATTTCTTGCTCTTTACTGTTTAAACAGAGTTTTGAATGAATGGACTATAAGTTTAATTACCCATGTATTATTAGTAAAAGAAGGTGATGGCATGCATAAGTCTTCCTTTTCCATATCATTTATATGGGCACAAAAATATTGTGGTTTCCTACTAAGCCATTGTGTAGTAATGGTAGTCAACCATATGACTCTAATCTCAACTAAACTTTTGGTTTTTCAAATGAGCAAAACCTGTGGTTAGTACCTGGTAGTGGATTTCTAAAAGCTAATATAATGACAATATTTTGAACATTATAATTATTATTATATAAACATGGTTATCACTGAACTGAACATCACAAAACATGCTTATGTACTGATAAATTAAAACCAACACTTATAAAATATATCCTCATTCGTGGCGTCAAGTGGCAAATCTTATTATTGTTCATAAGCCACTTTTAGATACAAGTTTTCCTGTTTGTAAAAGAGCTCATCACAGCTTATTAATCAGTCTATGTCCACATTAATGAGGAGGTTCATCACTGTATTACTGTCGTGTGAGACTAAATTGAATAAACCAGCCATTTTTTAAGAAGGCCAAGATTCTCAGAGGTGAAGGGCAGTTGGGTAGGGCTAGAGCATTTGGGAAACGGGTCAGACTGTGACAGAATGTATTCACGCCACATCAGTAGAAGGGAATAAATCTCTCAGTCCAGTGGCAGAGCCAATCAAAGGGCCTGGACTGGAATTTTGAAGCCTTGTGCAAACGTAACTTGACAACTTCCCACTAGATAAACACAGAAACACACGCTGTTTTGGAGAGTGTGGTAAGAAAAGACAAAAAAAAACCAAAAAAAACTATGTCTCCAAACTTTGATATAGAAAATAGAAACAGCTGGTTTCACTTCAACACACGTTGGAGAGGAAAAAAAACAGCCTTTTCAGCTCTTTGGCAGACTGGCCGCAGGATGATATCCTCTATAAAATGCCAGCTATGCACAAACACAAAAAAAGGGGGAAAGGGAAAGGCTGCACAGCATGTACTGTAGGCGTAGTGATGTTTAGCTGAAAGCGTCCACACAACATAGGGAAAAACCTACTACTAGACAAACACACCCTTCATACCAATGTGTCTGTTTGCATGTGCGGCTAACCAACGCAGACAAATGTGCCAATGGCTAATGATAGAGTTCAACTGTAGATGATTATAAGATTAAAAAAAAAACATTTGAGCAAACTGGCTCAGGCATATCTTCCTTTTCTTCAGAGATACCACACACACACACACACACACACACACACACACAAGAGGACTCAGCTCCCATGTTGAGCTGTCCAGGAACATAAGGCCATGCACTATTTCTATTGGCATGTAAAATCTAAAATCAGAAATATACACGATTATGAAATAAGACATCGCAGAGGGTTCATTAAAGGACATTTCTGGCTTTACAGCAGTCTTGGAATTGGACATTCTTATTCTGTGGTATTACAAGGAGATAATAACTATGAGGCGCACGTCTGTTAAAGACATTTGAATCTCAATTTCAGGCTTACTGTGCAAGACGATTTATTGCAATGGTCCGAGCTGCTAACAGGTGAAGACAGCGTGACGAGAAAAGGAACATCTCAGCTTATTAAATGTTATTTTTCCAGTAAACACTAAAGGTATGTGGTCTTTCTGGGCATGGACCCACTTCACGCTACCGTTGCTACCCATCTTGATCCCTGAGAGTAGGTTTAAGCAATTTGGGATGCTCTGTGGGTTCCAGCAGCTATTCTGTATTAAAGTAATGAACGTGCTTAAGTTCACTCCTTTGCTTGTACCCACCTTCTTTCAACCCATTTGGCCTTTTTCTGTACTGTAACCATGCCCATATTTCCTGTGGGAAGTACAATCATTTACTCAGAAGAGGCCTGAACATGTAAGGCTGGAATGTAGATGTAAAGGCAGTTAAATGAAATTCAGCTGAATTATTAGGCCGAGACGATCTCGTGGCTTTTGTTGCATCATGTCTGGCAAACTGGCCTTTGGTTATACTCTAGGAAATGGCAGCAAAATGAGGGGAATCTAAAGCAAAGCATAGTTTCATTTTCAGAGGGGCAGATGGCAGAATAGAATCAATGGTACTTGATGCTGTAATTACTTGTTAGGGCAGTTAGAGATGATTGAAACTGACAAGAAATGGTCTGAATTAAGTCACCAGCATTATTTTGTCAATAGACTCTTTAGTAGACTTGCATTTTTTATATGGTCTGTGACCATGGCTTTAAACGTATTCGTGTTGTAAACCTTTTGAAATAAAGCTACGACTATGCTGCTATAATGTCCTATTTTCATGCCCTGTAGCTCGAGCTTTAAGTCCTGGAATATCTTGTTCCAGGAATCAACAGGTAGCTTGAAACCATTGGTTGTCTGCATTTCCACTGTGGTCTAAAGACTACAAATTATCAAATTAGTCAACTGATGTGTGGAAAAGTAAGGGCAGTTTTTATGTGTCCTCCTTACTCTTTAATTTCGTCCTCAGCAGAAATGCGCAATAAGACCTTGAATTAACCATTAGTCCATCTGTCATCTGTGCTTCTTTAATAAATCCAAGGTGTTGAGTCAAAGGAAAACTATAAAATGACAAATAAACATGGTGGTTGATCATATGTTCAACACTGAAAGCACAACCCCAAAGTTTCTTAACAATCAGAAACATTTAAAATCCTCAGAAGGACCCTGGTCCTTAAGGCGGAAAAGTAACTTGTTCCAATGTTGTGGAAGCTGGGGAGCGTTCCTAAAGACAGAACATGGTGAAACACTGTTCTATGTAAAGCAGTGTATTGAGATCAAAATATAGCTTCTTGAACAAGGCTTTTTTTTTCTTTTTTACAATTACAAAGTCTTTTTTGAAACTCACATTTTGCTGCAATGTAGAAAGATTTCTAACAGCATTCAAGGCCTGTATTTGAAAAACATTTAAAGACCTTGAAAATGTAAAACTGTTTCTTATTCTTATTCCAAATACTGTTTCAAATGGTCACTGTTGACCTAGCCGATATTAGGAGGAAATTTTTATGAAAAAAAAACCCATTGAGTTAACTCATCCTGATTATGTTACATGAATGTATATTATTTTCTACTCTTGCCTTGTCAATCTCATGTTGATCTTGTGACCTGCTAGGGGGCCAGACTAACAGTGAATACTGCCCTCAGGCATGTCGTCCTAGATTTGCACCAGTAAACGTCCGGTCACATGCCTCAACCTCTAGGCTGAAGGAACTCCCTGATTTCTGTCTTTCACTGTGTCCTGCCGAGTCAGGAGCACTGCAATCCAACACTCCCAGCTGCATGCAGAGCCAAAACGGCTGTCGAGGCAGACCAAACGCCTCTTTGTCTACTCTGTTTCTCAGTGTTATTGAAGCCAGCACATCTGAAGCCTGTCATCTGTGGAGTCAAACAGTTGTCCAAAGGCCCTTTGCTGGGACTGTATATCTATGTATTTAGTGCAACACAGAGCATGTTGGAGCTCCCATCTGCACTCCGAGCCAAATTGTGAGGTCAAAAGCACCACGGGGAGTTCTCAGTTTGGCAGCTTCTCGTTAAACATCCCTCAAAAACTGGATCCTTCTAGTAAGTCTAACAACCCATGTGTGGTGTGATGGAGCCAGAAGCGGAGGTTGTGAGGAGTGGACATGTGTGAAACCTTAGAGAAATAGACTCTCCCACTCACCCAGAGGGAAAAAAAATATTCTCTTAAAGAGAGTCAGGACAGCATGCCAAGGTCGACGCTTTGTTTGCTAACACAGCACATATGGAAACACCTCGGCTGACTTTTGCCAATCTCACTATTGGGCTGCAGCCAAGACAACGTTCTGTTACATTGGACCATGTTCTCAAGTTTACATACAAGCTGAATATGTGCCTATGCAGTGACAAGACTCTGAGCTAGACAACAAAAGAGACGGCAAACACTTAAAGCTGAATATCTGCTGCAGCCTTTTTAAACAGGGGGGAAGTAATCATTTCTTAATCAAGCTTTGTTTGTGACAGATAATTGCCTGTATTGCTCTTACACTGGAGTTCTGCAGAACAGAGGTGCAGACTGGATGTATTTGCAGAGGGTGGTTAAATGTAGGGCTGCGCGATATTAAACAAAACTTCAGATATGTGATATGGATGTACAGCACTGCGATAACAATAACATTACAATATTTCTCATGCACCTAAACAAATACCAAATTCATCTCGGAAAAATGTTCCTTAACTATGTTAAAATAAGCCAATTGTTTGTATGTTGACTTAATTATTTAGAATTTATGACAAATTCCTGAACTACTACAATCAGACAATCAAACACAATTCTGTCCATAAACCTGGTGAAGCTCCAAAAATAGACCGACAGACATAATTTTATTCACATAAAATAATGTGTAAATGACATGGATGCTTTTCATAATAACAAAGGCACCAGAGTACAACCATGTATGAGCAATTAGTAATAAGTAAATACTGCAGATAAAAATAAAATCTATAAATATAATTGTTCAGGCTTTGCCCAAAGTTGTGCTCTGAAAATATCTTCTAATCATCTTTTCAACATTAATAACATGTAAACTTACATTCAACAGCAGCATTAGTTCACTTTTTTACTAGAAAAACTAGTGTTATAATGATAGAGAAAACCACTGTGGTACCACATGGAATGGAAAACAGGAATTTAATAAAAAATAAAATAACATAAATTATTGTACGTCTTTGCGATATGCATATTGCACACTGTTATCGTGATATTGATTGATATAATGATATTTTTGTGATATATTGTGCAGCCCTAGTGAAATGGGAAAGAATATCTGGATAACAAGTAGGATGATGCTCTGAAGGAAGAACATGAGGGGAAGTCTCAACATAGTACAGCCGCTGATGATTCACTGAACACCGCCAATAACTACCATTTCACAACATCACTTGCTCAAATTTAACATCTCTTCATGCAAGGCAATGTTACTAACACACAGGTGTGGTCCTCTCTAGCATTCCTACGCCTTGCTTTCAGGAAATAACAAGATAAAAGTGTAGCACTGCTGTAAGTCACATTAATAAAAGGGTAATCAATAAAGTAAACATACTGTATGTGCTGCAGATCCAAAGGGTACTAAAGGGCTTGACAAGGCTGTCAATAGCAATGACTGAACCGTTACATTTCGCTGGTGGCTGAGTGTTCTGGTTTCAACGAGAGTAAAAACTGCCTTCCATTCCAAATTGTAAGCTATTCAATCTCCCTCCTACTGACTGCCATTAGCTACTCAGGGAAGAAAGTGGTGCCAAAAAAAACTGTACCAACATCATTAGACACTTCAGAGATGATTGAAAAGCTCTCAAGATAAAAAAACATTAAAAAAAACATTATTCTAATTATCAATGAACTTGAATAGTTTTTTTTAATTCATCAAGGTTTTTTTTTTTTTTGTTTAGTTTTTTTCCAATACCATACCAAGAAATAGTTTATCAGATGGAGTACATATCACATCAGAAACAACAAATAGTTCCAATAAGTAAGATTCGCATCTGTTTCTGTGCTTATACAAAATTTGTGCTCGACTATGGAGCCACAAGTTTTATGTTGAGAACCATATGTTCATTAACTGCAGCAACACTGTACATAAGTAGAAGTAGTGTTCACAGTTTTGTTTATGTAGAAGAGCAGAAGAGAAGCATTCAAGAACATAGAACATAGCGTAGTGTCCTGCAAAGCATTTGTGAGAAAGGTGAAGATAATAAAAAATAATAAGCATTTTTATCGGTTTCATTTACAGTATAATCTAAAATCTAACAGCTAATAATCAGCTGCTGCAGTTCTACAAATGACAACTGCTGCCTGAAAGCAATGGACCACATCCAACTACACAGACAGACACACCACTTTAATCCTCTGAAATGTGGGCCAGGCATGTGGAATGTGTATAAAGATCCACAACTGAACTAAATAAAATTAATAAAGTCTGCACGGAAACAAAAAAAAGTGTCTTATTTCAGAAGCTAGGTGAAGTGGAGGAGACCACCATGAGAGGCAGGACAGAGACCAAAATACACATCCAGGAAAGCAGTAACACACACACACACACACACACACACACACACACACACACACACACACACACACCCCTATAAGGCTTCATTTCCTGTTTGGATGCATGCCATTCCTCCTGGATGAGAGGTCAGAAAGCCAGCACTGCAGCACACAGACACTACAAACCCAAGACTTTGCGTGTATTATCATGGAAGTGCTACATCGACACACACAGTGGGGCTGCAGAAGTGACAGCCCCGCCACATCTAAGGAATGAACAATATCCAAAACAATAAAACGTGTGCCAAGTGCAGCTCAGGAGCACAAACACAGGCCTTGTGAGATCACAGAACGCTGGGCTGACTGTTGATCAGATAAGGAGGTTGTGTAACTCTAGTAACTGTATTTCAGTGAGACGCACAGCTGTGATTGGGAGTTCACAGTAGATGTGAGCGTGTCAGCTGCTTTCTTGGCTGCTGTTTCATCACTGTGCTAAGCGCTGGGCACCGAGTTCATCCACAACACTGGCCAAATGTAAATCTGGACGAGGTGACTGCAATCACTGTAAACACAGCTGTCTGGTAAAAGCCAGTTTCTGCAATCACTCCCACAAACCCATCCACTACTCTGTCATCACAGGATAATTGATCAGCAGTTATGGCTGATTAACAAATCACATATTCACATTTTTGTTATTTTTCTCTTATCAGTATTTTTTATGTCTGATATCGAAGAAGATTAAACCCTTTAAAGACACTTCCTGTCTCTGACACAACCGGTTCTCTGTCTGTAGTCACCAGTCTGTGGTCTTGAGCAATGTCCTATTAGACTATTTATACATAATTCTGACCTTTTTAAATTAGAATGTAGAGAAATAAGGGTTTGTCCAATGAGTATTTAATAAGAAAAATCACACAGACATGAGAAATGGCTCAAAGACATTTTCGTCACTCTACATTTGATACAAAGACGTTAGTTTGTACAGGTTCCACCAAGTTTTCAAAGTACTTGATCACAAATAGGTGACCAAATTTCTCTTTACATGAATCAATAGTTTCCTATTTTTAAAATATACTATATACATACTTTTAAAAGATGTATTTTTAACCAGTTTCCCACTGTTGTTTCCAGGGACTGAGTCACTGTTTCCTCCCTCCTTGACAGGCTATCATGAGACAAACACAGAGAAACTGAGCATTTGTCATTGCTAATAATGTTATATAAGATTATTTACAACTGTTTACTAAGAATGGAGATGGCTTTCTGAGAGGGTGCCACTAAACTGGTTTCAACCACGAAGATGTAGACCACAGGTGTGAAACATGTAGCCTGCCAAAGGGCCCAATCCGGCCCCTGGAATGAATTTGTAAAATGCAAAAATGTATTAGCAATAATTTTAGTTCAGGTTCCACATTGAGACCAATTCAGTGTCATAATAACCTATAAGTAGTCACAAATCCAGTTTTTTGTCTTTTTTGTCACGTATTTAGACTAAAACAAAGCATAATTTTGCAAAAGATCTAAAATGTCTTAAAAGAAGTATGTGCAATTTTAATAATATTCGATCTGGTACTAAATATTTTGTGTATCTGTCAATCCAATGTGATCTGTAAGTTATAATGTATGTGTGGAAATGATAAACTGAAACATAATAGTGTTTATCTCGTTTGAAAGCATAATTTGTAGATTTAATCATTTTCATCATGTCATCTTACTTTTTTCACTGTAAAATATAAAGAGAAGTTTAAAGTTGACATTATTTATATATTATTCTGTCATTATTTTCCTGTTTCAGCCGTCCGCACATCAAATATAGCTGAATGTGGCCCCTGAACTAAAATGAGTTTGACACCCCTGATGTAGAGGAAACCATCATATACTCTTCAGTTACACCTCAGCATGTGTGAAATTAATAGTAACCAGTGACGCAGATAAGTATGTATTATGGGTCAACTGATCACAACTTTAAAAACCACAAACATCGTCATTTGCTGAATCTGTGTGTGTTCGTTTCCAGACAAATACACCCTCTCCGATCCCGCTCTCTATTCGGGGTATCACCGAGTGGTTCAATGAGAGACATTTTCTTCCGCCACTCAGACAAAGCGCTCCCTGTTCACAGTCTCTTAGCAGCCACTTCACACGCAGCACAAGGTGGAAGCCCCGCGAGCTGCCCTATTCTCCCTTCACCCCCTCTGCCTCAGAGAAGCCGTGTGTGAAAAGGAAATGACAGCAGGGAAAGTGACATGCAAACAAATACCTGACAGCACAAATGCAGAGCCATGCACCTGCAGTGGCATGCATATACACAAACACAGATGTACGCAAACACTACATACATATCCACTCACAAAGTGATACTAGAGTGAGTGCACAAATATTACGACTATCATAAAAACATTTCAAATGCTCAGTGATTCAAACAAATGTAGGGATTTTTTTCATTAACACAATTTAAATTATAGTTTTGTTTGTGATTTTCTTACACATAAACAATGTAACTATGTAAAAAAAAATACTGAATGGGGTGAGTGAAATTAAATATTCATAGATGTCCTTACTTTTCTAATTATATGTTCTATAAAAATATAGTTTTTTCTTTTAAATATAGACCAGTTTATACCAAATAAAGCATCACCATTAGACAATGACTCATAAAGACTATATTACAACACACATGTTGCATTTTACCTCTACAGGATGAAATAAACTGAATATTGCAGTTGCAAAGTTTTTAGAAAGCAAAACCCTGAACTGCCAACAGTATATCATTTTTCCTTTTTGCACTTCTTATAGAGAGAACATGAATACTACAAAGAATTCTGCAATTTCATTGAACAACCTGCGGTCAACAGTAGGGGTGGAGGAAATACTGAAGTTCAGTACTTAAGTAAAAGTACCAATACCCTGCATAATATTTACTCAAGTAAAAGTAGAAGTACTACATCAAGAATCTTACTTAATTAAAAGTACTAAGTATTTCCTTTAAAATGTCCTTTAAAGTGTAAAAGTCCAAGTCCTCCCACAGTGTCAGTCTGTGGA
>JAPSES010000115.1:3748023-3773818 GCA_029822895.1 Maxillicosta whitleyi
TTTATGGAAGATTTAGATGAAAAGATGTTAATATAATGTAACGAGTAACGGCATCAATTTATAAAATGTAAGGAGTATAAAGTACAGATAACTGCCACAAAATGTAGTGAAGTAAAAGTAAATTATGCATTATTATTTTTACTTAAGTAAAGTACAAATACAAAAAAAAACCTACTTAAATACAGTAATGAAGTAAAAATACTTTGTTACATTCCACCACTGGGTGATAATAAATTCTATTCTATTCTGTTCTATGTTTCCATTCTCCTGAGCATACATGAATAAAGCATCAACCATTCACACTGTGGGAAATGAGTATTATGTCACAACACATGGACACAAAAGAACTGGTGTAAATCTGTTCAGACCTTTTATTGTTGTAAATACTAGTTCACATCATTGCTAGTCGTTATAGTTTGAATGTTAGCATGTCTTTAGTGTGTAAAAGCGTTAAAGTAATTATAGGAACAACACAACAGTGCCCATGCCAGTCTGCCACATGTAGCACACAGGACAGGGTCTCACAGAGTACAGCGTAATACAATTTAGGATGCATTGGCTTCAGTCGGAGAGATGCCACCGCTGAGCAGACACACCCTGACCAGAGTGAAGTCTGTGCAACTGTGGGCAGACCAGAGGAAAGAGCCCTGACGCCAGGCAACGTCTCACCACACACTGGCTGACATGTTAATGCCAAGTCATCTCCACCTATAGAGACTGAGGGCAAGACGGAAAACTGAGCAATAGGATGAGCAGAGAAACGAAAGATGATATTATGAGTACGTTCATCATCCTGGATAACATTTCTTATATTTCAGTCTTATTCCCCTCAGATAACATTCCTGCCTTTCCTTCCCACTGTTCAAACAGCACAGACCTTTCCTCTCCATTACCCATTCAACAGATTGCAACACGGGCCTCGAGGGCCGACGTTAATCTCATATCCATGAGCAGCGAGGGCAACGTGATAATGATCCGCCCGCTGAACGAGACAGTAGAGAGCAATAAAACACACCCACAGCCTGCAGAGCTGCAGCCCAGCCTCTTTTATTACAAAAACAATGATATGCTTTTTCACAGCCAACACGTTAGCACCTCTAGTCTCACTTATCCCTTAACCGAAAACAAATGGACAGAGATGAAGCTGTGGCGAATGAAAAGGGACGTCCTGGGTTGTCTCGTTATCATGGTGAGGCTGCCAACCAAAGCTGCTAAATCATTCACGTCACGACAGTTGAAAAACTTATGCACATAAGAAATCAGAAGAACTGTGATTGTTATCTGGTGAAAAGAAACATGAGTTAGTAAATAGAATTTTTATCCAGATTAACTTGGTATAGAATCTTAACCCATAAAGACCCAGTGTTACTTCTACAGCAGCTCAAACTTGTGTTTTTCCTCTTTATTTAACCTTTCTAAGTTTAAGTCTAAGATTCATCACCATTTATTATAATATTATTCTCTATATTTTGCATTTTTTCAGTGAAACTGGGTATTTTCCAATATTTAATTCACTGATTATGTAGACTTTCATAAAAGCTCACATTAAAGTTCAGGGTTATTTTATCAAAAAGAGAGAAAACTGAAGAAAAAGAGACCTTTTCAGCAAAGACGTCGTTAACTGAACATAAAAACGAGCATTTCCATGATCCATCCACTGTCATTTATCGAACTCGGTTGGTTTTACTGGTGAATCATTGTTGTAGGAGATGACTGCTTCGACATTCACTGTGGAACATCTGAAAATCCAAAGGGGTCACATCTGATGACCATGAAAAGATGATGAACTGCATTTTAAACCAATTATTTCAACATTCTGATAGGATCAGTCGGTGTTTCAGAAGAAACATTTTAGATCAGTAAATGATTTTGGTTGCCAGTGACTGTTTGGATTTTTTTTTTTTATGGGTAAAAGCACAAAATCAAACATACAAGAAAAGAAAAGAAATTCAGCTGACTGCATGTGATATCATCTTCATCTTGGAGAATTCACTATGGCTTAAACATAACACAGGAAATGTGGAAAGCACAAGAAACAAAAGGCAGAGATTGTATCGGAAGACCAAGGTAACAATGGATGCTAAGCCTCCGCCACGGCACTGGCTTTCTTCTCTGGTCTAACGCACCATGCCTAACTCTGTTTCATAAGCTTTTCCAAACGTGGCCAAGTGAGTTGTCATGGAGATAGAACCAGGCAGTGGCGACACGGTGACCTTGGTATCAGCTGAATGTTATTTGTCAGGTTACTGACTGAAAACCTGAAGGAGTGAAAATACGCCTTTCTTTGCTCCTCATCCATCTCCCATTCCTGTATGCCTTCCCTTTGATTGGCCACATCTCTCTCTCTCTCTCTCTCTCGCTCTCTCACTATCTTTCAAGCCTTCAAGCCTCACTAGTCTTGTTCCTGCATTTATCTTGAAAATCTGACCTTCACAAGATCCTAAAAAGAACTTTATTGCATTTGAAGCAAAGTTCGGTAGAAGGAAAAACAGCAGACGATAAACAAACAAAACCTCACTATTTAACCATTACTTCCAGTTTGGACTCAATCATAAACCGTTAATACGGGCCACAGGTTTGGTAAATGTCTCCCACTTCTAATCTACATGATGCCACATGGCTGAATCTTTGTTTGATTTGTCTGAGCTCTTAATGCCTTCATTGGATGAACGGCTGGAATTACCTGCACATGGAAAAAGCCTCATGCTACGGAAAAAGAGCTTCTATAGAAGGAGCACTTCTATAATGATCTATATAATGTATATCTGGTTTATGTATAAGAGTATCTATGGTGATGTGAAGGTTGGGAGATGAAACTGAAAAGAGCAACACAATAAATAGATAATTTCTTTTCACAATAATCATGGATCATTACTAAGATATGTTTTGCTGAATGTAACCACCTTTAGCCATTTTAAGGCAGGCAACCAAATGAAGCAGAACATACAGTAAAACACACAAAAAAAATAATATTAAAAGTCATATAAATAACATTTATCACTCACACCCAGAACTATGAATGCAACATGGTAAACCAATGTGTTATACATAATAATGTCACAGCTCTTTCTGTTCTTATATGCTCCTAATCATGAGAAATGACTGTGAGTTGGCACAAATCTCATTATTACTGCTACTACTGCCTCATTTTCTGACAGGTGAGGGATAAAATATACTTAAGGCAACCTTGGCTGAATGTGGGCATGTACAGAGTTTCTCCTTGAGCTATTGTCAGCCCAATATTTGCAAATAGAGGTGATATTTTCGCTGTAATCCGCACCTGCCGTGACTGTTTCCTGTGTGTTTTATGGCTACTCAATATTTCTGCATAATGGCTGATCCTGGTAGTTGTTATACTTTGCTGGAGTCTGTGTGTACTGTACGTGTCTCTACTGACCGCAGGAGAATAAAAGACAGACAAACAGACCACCAGTCATCCAGCCGAACACACAGGCAGTCAGGCATTTGGACGAGACTGATAAACTAATAAAAGAAACCATGGATACACCAGAGGACCTCGTACTGTGACTGAAAATAAGAGAGTCTGTGTGAAAGTGAGAGCAGAAGTGGGAAATGTGGGGCACCATTCTTCACAGCTGTACGCTCTGTGTGTATGTCTGACCTGGGAGATGTGGTTGATGGACGACTCCATGCGCCGCAGCTGCGAGGCCTGGATGTCCAGCAGCTGCAGTACATTGTTGGCTAAGGCATTGATCTGGTAGGCCACACTGGCCAGGGACTGGGTGGTGTAGGCTTTGGTCTCCTCCAGAGCTTTCCTCTTGTCCTGGGCCTGTGGATTAGGGGGAAGAAAAAGAAGAAGAATAAGGGAAATGAGATGAAAAAGAAGAAGATGAAAGAGGAGCACAGGATACTGGCAATATCATATAACATTCGCATCCATCTTCTGGCTGCGTATCCAGGTCAGGTTGTGGTGGATCCGGGCCAACATAGCAACTAAGACATCCAACCCCCACCCAACTCTCATTCCCCAAATACCGCATTCTCCGTCAGGGACGTGAAATGATGCAATACTTACTATAATGACCAGAGTTGGGGTTTCATGTACACAGTTGACTACATGTCTACAATTTTAATGATGATAAACCCGTCAAGCCTGATAAATTCTGTTCTTTTAACTGATCATTTAATTCATAATTGAAAATATTTACACAAGACACCTATAAAGTACAATTTGTTTGACAGACCTCTACAATTACATCCCCATGTTCTGGGATCAAACCAAGGTGAAACTATTAGATGGAAACTGAAACCCATTAAAAATTTTTCATGAAATGTAATATCACTGATGGTCACTAGATGCTGCCTGGAAATGATCCTGGTTCCATCCACTCCCACTGAAAATGCAGCTCCTTCTATAAACAGTAAGTCATTTTGGTTCTACTCAGGTCCTCCTATAAAATACTACACCATTATAAGGTCCATCCGTTTTCTAGCACTGTGTAATCTCCCAAAGGGTCACATGTCATTAGTAAGATTTAAGGGATAATATAAGGCTTCAACATCTGCTGCATTGGATTTGACAGATCAACTCTTTTCAGAACTACAGTGGCTTAAAAGTTACACTAACTGGACTGGCAAAGACTTTTCTTATGCAAATGTTCCATGAAGTGTACTCTTATTGCATTACAATACCTGGCCTCCTGGCATAACTAGCTACATTAGCTCATGTTAGCCTTTATTTGGTAGATGATCTGTTAGCTAGCCTACTAAGTGAGCCAACTAATGCATGACAAAATTTTATAGGACTTAAACCCAAACGTTACTTATCAACACTGAGTAGTAGAATTGATTTTGTGGCGTTTAACAGTGCAGGTTCACAATGTGGTTGGTGTTTAAAGTTGGCATGTCCTAATGTTAGCTTGGCAAATTTCACCCCTCACACTTCTTCAAACAGACGTCCACAAACAAATTGTTAACATTACCAGAATTTCCAGATCTGAATTCCAGCATTTTCAGTAAATCCGGAGTGTTCTGGCTGAGGGTATAATTTGACAATACTACCCTTGCTGCACACAAAATTGAACAAGTTTGTATAGATAAAAAATAAAAAAACAGGATCCTAAAAGCTGATTTTTCTGGTTGGTACTGCATTAAGCCAAATAATAGTTGGGAAAACCCTGCATTACTGTGCATTAAATTCACCTCCATTATACAGTCTACAAAAAAAAACTATGGTGGACACGTCTTAACTTTAGATATACTCCATCAGGTTGTACTTTGTAACAACTGTGCATCCTACAAACCAGCCAATCAGTGGAAATAATGGGTTTCTAAAGCCCTCCTCACATCAAACGAGCTGAGTCAGAGATCTGAGCTTCAAACTGAGCCATCATGTTTGATCTCTGTAGGTTCTTCCAGGTACAACGCACTCATAAAGTGGAGCACAGCCTGGAGGGGTGACACTGGCCTTTGATAACACGTTGCTATGGCAGGGGGTAGGTGCTGACTCTGGGGATGATTACTGGTCACAGAGTGAGCAAACCATAAAAAAAAAAAAGAGGAACCTTTGGTCACATGGGCAAAAGAATGGACAGACAGAATGTAAACAACTATGTCACTGCTTGGCTCATTAATGATTCCCTATGGCAGCGGTAGCTAATCCAGAGGCAGTCCATACGACTAAAAGCTCCTGACCCGGAGAGCTGCCGTGCTGGGTACCCTCGACCAGGCGAGGAGGTGACAGTGTTAGCAGCAGCAGATGTGTGGAGTGGTAACAACCCCAGCAAGAAGGAGGAGAGATTCCTCCAGCAGGCTCAGAGCAAAAGGCCTTCTGTTGAAAGCACAAAGTGACTGATGCACACACAGACACCTACTGACACTGGAACATGTAGCATGGACTGACTGTCAGCTGCATGAAAATATCCAAAACCTGCACATCTAAAGTTTTCGCTGTATTGAGACACAAAAAACAGATACAAACCAACATATGCCAGACTGACACACTGAGCTGCAAGTCAGGACCCACGTCTGTTTTATGTGTAATATACCAGCAATTCTGTCTGTCCTTCCATCTGTCCATCCGTCCGAGATTTATATATATGTATATATGTATGTATGTATTGAAAAGATATAGATTGAAAGTTTAGACTTAAAGTTAATCCCAGGGTAGGCAGGGTATCACTGCGCAGGAGGGACAGTGTTGTACAAATGCTTAATGTTTACTTTTTCACTTGTTTATTACTTAACCCCAGACTTTTTCACAATTTGTTTTCCATGTCAGTTCATGTATCTTGCCGCCTCATATAAACAGGTTTTAACAACACTATTGATGCTGCAGTTACCACAGAAATACTTCACACTGATGTAAATAAAGCTGAATGCACCTTCTATTATCTTTTCTTAGACAAAAGGAAAAAACATCAGAAACCACTATTATATGAGTCTTTTAAGAACCACTATTGGTTAAAGTCTAGTTAATTTCACATGAGACAATAACCTTCAAATATAATATAATACAGTTAGACAGCACACAACAACAAACAAGCTATGAGATGATACAACAAACGAAACTTCATCTTATCCATATTTTATCTAAGCCAGCAGTCACCGCATGTTCCATCTGTTCTTCCTTACAACCCATAAAAAGGCAAAACACATACTTATACTTGATGTATTGAAAGGAAAGAACAGAACAACAGTACGGCTCTGGGTGATGGAGGCTATTCTTTTCGTTTCCTGGTATACATGAGGTTAAGCCTGGTGTTAATCGTACAGCTGCAATTCTCCCTCAAATCCAAAGCTCTGTCTGCACACTCATTCACACCACATTTCATTATATGTTTGAACACAGGAAGACAATAAATATATCCAGATGTGAATGGTAATCTGCTTCGTCAAGACCGGAAAGAAATGTGTGTTCTCCTTTTAGGTCTTTTCTTCTTCTGGATAAACTGATCCAAAGTGCATTAGCCGTCAGAGCTGTGATGTAAGGTCAGCGGTGGGCATTGGGAGGACAGATGTGACACTTGATTGCATCGCCATTGGCGGCATCTTAGAGCCTGCCTGCTCTAGTTATAGCCCCCCCTTGTCCTGTCACTTGTTGTTCATGCATCAGAGGTCAACTGTCTACAAATCCTTAAACTAACCAGATTTGTTACTCCAGTACCCACAAATCTAACTCGGCATGACATCAATCTCCAGAGAGAAAACAACAGCAGAACACACGAGCAGAAATATAAAATATATATATAGATCAACAATCCGCTGAGAGGGAAGGAATGCAGCATACGCTTTAGTATAGTTAAGAACAGGAGAGAGTTGAGCGTACTGTATCAAACACTAAGAGATGTAGAAACGAGGGGGAGCTTCTGGGGAGTTTTAACGCTCCTGGGCTACTCTAGCTCATATTTCTGAGCTGAAGTAATGATGGAGTGAAAAAGACTACAGAATATCCCGGCAGCAGTCAACGAGCTGTCAGCACCTCAGCTTAGTTAAAAAAGGGAGGAATGTCGTATCGTCTGCACACATATTCAACCAGAAGGTGGGAGTTGGGTTGAGATAGGTGGACATAAAAACACAAGTCACTCAGACGAGTCCTCTGTTCAGGCAGTTATCTCAGTTACTCGTAGTTTTGACCAAAAATGTGCTCTGAGAGGTTACAATGACCTTGAGGTCTGCCAGTTTAGAAAAACATCCCCAAGGTGTTCCTTAAATATCGCCAACCAAAATATATTCAGTTCATCGTCAACTCTAAGAGGAATTTTGCAGCAAACAATTCCAAAGACACTGTATTTTAGAGGTAATGGAAGCCAAAGGACTAACAAACACACCTTTGTATAGAGATGCACCATAGTTTACACTAGGGGTGTGTATTGGCAAGAATCTGGCAATACAATACGAAGCACAATACTAGGATCAGGATACGATATATCACGATACCGTTAAAAAGGCAATTTTTTGTTTGTTGTTTTACAGTCATTAGAGTTTAAGATCCTGCTCAAATGTTAATATTCTATTAGTTACATCCACCAAGGAGGTTATGTTTTTGCCGGCGTTTGTTTGTTTGTCTGTTTGTGTGCAACATAACTCAAAAAGTTATGGATAGATTTTGATGAAATTTTCAGGACTTGTTGGCAATGGCACAAGGAAGAAATGATTAACTTTTGAGGGTGATCCGAAAGAAATCCTGGATTCTGAATCACTTTGAAATTTTCATTAACTTTGGGGTCAAACAATTTGTTTCTCAATATCTTGGTTAATTATTGACCAAACCTAATGAAATTTTCAGGAAGTCTTTGCTCTGAGACAAGGAACAGATGATTCAATTTTGGGGGTGATCCGGATAACTGTGTGGATCCAGGAATTTTTTAAAGGATTGTGTATTATTTTTAATTGGCGTTGCTGTGGTACTAATAACAAATGTCCACCAGATGGCGACTCATATTTCCTCATATAGTCCATGGACTTCAGAATCTTAAAATGCTGTCCAAATAAACAAGGGACTAAGTGCTAGTTGATATCATAATTACAGTAATAAAAGTCAAATTATAACTTTGTTCCAGTATAAGAGCTCCAGTAAAAAGGGTAGTTTAGTTTTATTTGCTTTAGCCTAATATATTATGTAAAAGATGCAACAAGACACAAAACCAAAAAAATGAGACAAAAACAAAAGAGGAAAACATCAGAAATGATTACACAAGACTAAAATAATGTAGAAGATGCAACAAGATGACAATAAGTAGCAGCTGAATATTTGAATAATTTATAGGTAGAAAATGAATTCAATATCATGTTACAATCTGTTTGGAACATTAAAGTATGAATGAGTAAATTTAAGTAAAAACAACAGAACAGTGCGACTGTGAACATGAACCCTATACATTACAAAAATATTAAACTGATTTCAGTCATATAAAATTGTGTTGTGTTAAACATCACTGCTTTATTCACAGCCTTACTGAGACCGTTTTGGACACTAGCAATAAAAAGTAGTTAAATATTCTCTCCAAGCCAAACAGCTTTAAGATGATTAATTGGAAACCGTATCTGTACACAGTTGGCCTCTGAATGTGGGAACAAGGGAGTGGCTGTCAGATGAATGGATTTATTTTCAGGGATAGTTTTGATTCACTGAACAGAATTAAAAACTGTGTGTCACCCATCCAGTCTGGCAAGATAACGGCTTGCAACTGCCACGGAAAGAAACCACGCATTTTTTTTAATGACACAAGGTGCTGTAGTGCATTGCTTCACTGCCAAGGGGCCAATGGCTTCACGGAGATGGTAGGAAGGAAAGGTCCAGACTTCCTCCTTAAGGCCAGAGACTGTTCAGGGGTCAGAGGAGGAGTCTACCGGCCCTCCACCCAGTAGAATGAGCACAAAATGGACAAAATGACTATTGCTTCTGGTCCTCCTACATGACTAACAGAAGAACTAGTAGGGAAGTGAGACAATACATCTGAGCTCCGACTGGTGAGGGTTTCCACTGACTCATCCCCTTTGGAATCAACCCAACATTTGTAACAAGGCAAAAATGCAGCGTCTTTAGAGTGGGATTAAAGTAAAGATTTTGATAACAAACTACATCTGTTAGTCTAGTATTGAAACAGAATGAACATTCGACTGTAAAACAACAGTTCAGTGTTTCCACAGTGCAATCTGCCCCTGTATTTGTACATCTGACAAGCACATTTGTGTTTATGTTCTCCCGCTTGCCTGGAGGGGAAATGCACTCAGAGCGGGAAAGAAAAAACTCATCCAGGAATGTTTGGAATTCTACAACATGTCATACATCTGAAAACTTTCAAGTGTTTCTGAGCTGTTTTGCTACAGACCATAAGTGTCAGGGATGAGCATAGAGGAACAAAAAAAACAAACTTTTTTTTTTTTTTTTTACACAGTGCCAGGGGTTTTTACTTGTACTGACAACTTAAGTAAAGAAAAAGTTCCTGAAAAACAGTATCCTGAAAAACTTCTGACAGTAGAAGACATGAACTTTTCAAAAACACCTCAGCAGGAATGTGACCTATAGCAAGGAGGCAGTACAGCCCAGACCAGCATGTGTGCGTAAATCCAAATGGAAGCCGTATAGCTCACAAGGCGCTTTGCAGCGTGTGATGTATTGACTGCTGATTATTGCAGACTGGACAGGGTGAGATAAGTGCGACGGGAGGCAGCCGAGAGCGGGTGCTCACCAGGTTGTTGTATCGATGAGTCTGTCTGATATCCAGCAGCTCATTAGAATGACGGTAGAGCCCAAGTAGAGGAAATTACAAGTCAGACATGTTAAGCATTTTCTGAACATCAGAGGGTTTACCTGGTCAGCAGGTGTCATTATTCGAGCCAATTTGGGTCTTTGTATCAACGGGTTTGGAGTAAATAAACTAGACTGTGTAGTGGAGATAGATGATGGCGCTGTCGGCTAGTTTACACAAACCTGCTATAAACAGAAGAACTGGAATGGTAGAGAACGTTTTGTTCATTGATGAAGCAAAGGAATAATTTGTTTGCATCATTCTACAACAAATGTTACTAGAACCCATCATGATTTTGAGCTTCGTGAGATTACCGTGGATGACGACAGGGTAAGAGAACTGATCAGTCATGTGAGTTAAATGTTCATTATGTCACCCTTGGGTTCCACCAAGAGCAGATGCACCATGATACTGCTCTGATGTAGGTTAGTTTTATCCTCTGAAGATCACAACGCTCCAAAAGTGTGGTGTGGTCATTGTGACTTTGTGTTTAATCGTTTTAAGTGTGTCATGTAACTTACTAAATTAAAGCTAAACAGATTAATGAAAGACATGAATGAAATATTTGTTGTTGTGTTTAAGTTGTTAGAAATACATTAATCCTCATGAATACACTGTATATTTCGAGGCCATCTTCATTATTAGCACTGATATAGAAATATAATATGCAGGGGGTGTTTTACTTTGAAAATTAGTCGGTCAGTGTTTGAGCATCTAACTTCCTGTTTGTGTTTTCTGCTCTCTGCTGTTTTAAGCAGCATCTGTCAAAAATAGAATCAGCATGTATTTCCAGGAAAGCGTGGAAACATAGGGGCACTCGGTTGAGTAGCCGTGAAGAGCTCCATCGGCTGTGATGCTGATGTAATGTGACCCAGCTATCCTCTGTAGAAAGCAGGAGTCACAAGTTATAAGACTACGGCGTTTCTTTTTCATCCAGGTTTTTTTTTTTTTGTTGTTGTTTTTTAGAAAAGGTAAAAACCAGGCTGCCTCAAATGAAACTGTGGGTGTTTCTTGTAATCTTTCAGAATCCTTCAACCTTTAATCCTCCAAAATATAAATACACTTATGGAAACATGGCTACTCTAGCATAATTTGACCAAACACGAGGGTAAAGTTCAAGCTACCATCTTTAAAGGGAAATTCCAGTATTATTTAACTTCCCACATTTCTGTCATGTCAATGACTGACTGTCTTCAAAACGCATCCCATGGCAAGAATAGCACTGATCACACCTTCCACTAGTGAAACTGTGGTTGTCCACTGCATCAACTCATTGTTTAAGTTCAGTCAAACACAAAGACAAATATTTGATTTGTGACAGATTTTTTTGATAGATTTACATTTTAAAAAAAGAAGCGGTAGAAGACATGCTTTTTCCAAATCTTGTACTTCCTGTCATCCTTTTTACTGGCTTTACAATAGACTTCTTCCCTCCTATGTTATAAATATCCCTAGGTGAAGTTGCAAGAAAGATTTGCCTTTGTCTCCTGAAACTACACTAGCAGCCTTTTTAAACGACTAAAATGGTAAAAGTCTGAATGATAGGCCTACATTTTGGAAACACTGGAATTTCCCTGTTGCCAGAACACTGAGTTAAAAATGGAACCAGAGCTCAACAGAGCCAAAGAGCCATTAACTGCTCAAATGAAATGATGTAAAGTAAACCATGTAACCCCAAAATTATGTTTTTTTTCTGAGATAAATTAGAACTGAACCAGACCAAGACCCGAAAGGAAGCTGAACACACTGCCCTTAAAACAATGCCTGTAAACTTCTCATTAACCTATTGTCACTTGATAGAGACTGACAAATGAAACTGTGAGAAATTTAACGCCAACAAAAGCCACCTGAGGAGACACATAACAGAGTGAAAGTGACACTGAAACGTGTGTGGAATACAGACAGCCTGCCAACGGTAGCAACTTTGGTGCTTCCCTGAGCTCTTTGCTTCAGTCAGTCCTTAAAACTCAGCAGTACGGTGCGTGAATTCATAATTTCCTGTCCTCCTTACAGGGCAGATGGAGGCTGACTCAAAGGCCATAAGGTCTACCTGACCTTGAAGATGTGCCAAAGCACAATTAAAAATTCCTTCAGTATGTCAAGGAAGGCAAAGGGGAACTTTGCACATGACAGAAACTCATTAACCTTTCTTAAGTGACTTGGTAATTGGTTCGTCCAGGCAGAAAGTCACTGGTGGAAGTACTTTACCAACAAACCATCACAAAAACAATCTATGCTTCAGAGAGTTTAAGGAGCTCTCTTTTTCGTGGTTTACTGGGAAAGCATGACACAGTCAGTGTTTTCATGGATTATTCACACTTTTGTACATCAAAAGAACAGTATGAACAATCCATACAAACTAAATTATGCAGAAGCCCGACCATAACACTGCAGCTCTTTTTTTTCTGGACTGTTTTAATCAACACTAGTGATGTCAGTTTCCGTACTCCTACCAGACTACAACAGATCAGTCTGACAGTCTGGGCCAAGCCAACCACAGTCAGCTGACGGGGAGGAGAGAGGAGTGACAGGTGGTCGGAAGGATGAATGGGCCTGGCTGGTAGGCCCAGAGCCCGCTAGGCCTCTGCATGCTGGGAGAAAAACCAGGCCACTCCACACTCACACGGGGAGAGAGGGGAAGAGAGAGAGAGAGAAAGGGAGAGAAAGAAGGACAGGAAATGAGGACTCAGAGAAACCCAGAGGGGCAGGGCAGGGCTGTTAAAAAAAACACAATATTTATCACCTTCAGGCAATCCTGGCCATCTTCCAGGGGGAAAACTCTCAATAAGTCTCCTGGGATGGCAGCACAGGACAGGTACAACAAGGTTTTAGATCACCGGGACATGTCCTCTTTGACTTTGGGCTGATGCTCTCACAAAAGCCATGGTACCACAACCTAAAGACATTAAGATCAGTCCAAATGTGGCTGTTCTACTAAATAAATAAATAAATAAATGCACAAGTGGGCATCGTGCTGGCTCAGCAGGTGGAGTCACATGCCCCAACATTGCAACACTTGGTCTGAATCTGCTCTTGACCTTTAGATTGGCTGCACAGCATTTCACTTCAGTTTCTCTTTTCATTCTTACTGGAAACATTGTGATATTCTTAGAATAATTTTCATATAATTGCACAACAAACCTTATAACAAAACTGTGGCCACTGATGGTGATGTGACAGTAATAGTCTTATCACTAATTCTCAAGAAGGGTGTGACAGTTGTGAAACCAAAGCCAAATCTGCGTCAAGGAGATGAAGATGATCCACTTTTTTGCTATTCTTAGTGTTGGTGATATTACAAATATAATAAGCCCAAAAAATTTATTTTATGTGACCACCACACTCAAAAACATAACCAAAAAAATGATTCAATGGACTAATGCAGTGGCCCCAGAACTGACAGTTCTAGTCACCAACATATTTTGCACATTAGGAGATTAAATGTCAAGTGATACTGCATATTAACCAACTGTATGATAAAGCACTTGTATCATTAATGTTCTACATAATGGCCTAAAATATTAGGTTAGTCCAAAAACTCACTTCTAATAAGTTAAATAGTACTCAAACATGACAGTAGCATGTTTAGTATGGTGACACATGAAAAACATGCGCTATGGTGAGCAAGTGGTGTTAGTTCATGTAATTTCTAAGCTAATGTGACCTGATATTGTTTAGTGTTACCACTATAGAGGAGCAGAAATACTCAAGAACTCGGGAGTGTAGGCTATAAGAATTTTCGCTGAAAAAATTCGCAACTTGCACTGGGAAATATCAACATTATTCACCTGTACAATTTTCTGGTTCGGCAAAACTTCAAAATGAAACCAATTTCCTTCTTGCAATATATTAATGAAGTTAACTACTGACAAGAAAAGAACTGGCATGAACTAGACTCTGAAATTATCCTTGTGATCCACACAAGCATGTGCAAATATTGATTAAAAAAAAAAAATCAAGCAATATCTATAAGAAAATTAGGTGTAAAATAATATATTTGACCAATTACTTAAGTGAAAAAGCCTGTTACATTGATTCCAAAGGTGCTCTTTTCCCATGCAGAATGAACACTGACATCATTGAAGTGCTCTTCATTGCAACCTGCCAGCATGGCCAGGTGGCCCACTTTGCATACACTGTGTGTCCTTGTCACAGAGGTTAAACAAACAGCAGTTGGCTTACATTCATTAAAGAAACAAATATGAGAAAAATATATATGAAGAGGACAGTATGGGGATTTTCTTCAGTGACACCTGCATGAAAACAAAGACAACACTGAACGTCTATTCTGAATAATATGTGGCGAGGTGTGTATTAAGGTTGAAGTGTATTTTTGCCTCCATTATTAAGCCACTTCCTGACACACACTTCCAGGCAGCTGATTTTCAGAGTCAGCAAGGCAACAGGAAACATAACTCTGACCTGTCAGTGTGTCATACATCACATGGACAAAAAAATAATAATAAAAAAAATAATAAAAAAATACCATCTCGGACAAACTAAAGTCACTATCTAGGTGGGACAGAAGTGAAGCGGTGACTGGGGTGTCCTTTAAACAGCCCAAAACATTCCAAAGGAAGAGAAGAGAAACAGGGATGGAAATGTGAAGGCAGAGAGCTGAAAGGACAGGCTGACTCAAGCTGAGGCATGTTGATATGTGCACGGTTCAGGCGGGGAGTGCAGAGTTTTATGTGTGTGCGTTTCAATCAGGGAGGGAGAGTGTATCTGCAGCAGACAGAGAGGGCTTATGAAAAGTGCACTGTTAGTCTGACACTCTCTTCACGCGGAGCTCGCAACGTGTGCCCGACTGAAAGGCTTAAAACCTCGCTTTTACGTCAGCGCTTTAAACAAGGTGCACTGCTGAAAACGCTGGGACAAAGTCACAAATCAACTCCACACATGACACAGAACTTTAGGTTAAGTAAAAGTCTGGACTAAATTTACATCAAATAAACGATTCATCTTCCATCTGTACAGAGTTATTCTTATCCACAGCCACAAAAAAAAAGAGTGGAAGAGACACCAATGAATTTTTTGGTGTGGATTTTCTTTGCAGGTTTTGCATCTCATTATTTAGTCCAGGATTCAGTGGAGATTTTAGTCCCATGATGCTCTACAGGCTATATTTGGAAACTGTTCTACTGTCTTTACCAAGAACAAACTTCTGAAGCAAATTCCTGTCAGATTTTCACACACAAAGACACCTTTTCCACCCAGAGCTACATTTCCAATACTCGAAGACATTAAACCTTATCCTAATTTGGTCTGTTCACCAAATGCAGTGTAATGTCAGTACAAAGCCATTTCTAAACTGAAAGTTGATTCATGTGGTTGTGAAATTATTAAAATTCTCTAATCCTATACTAATACTAATACTCAGGCAGGAGGTACAGGTGCCTAAAAATCAGCACTAACGGACTGAAAACCAGCTTATGTTCCTGAGCTATGAGAACTCTGAATACATCATTATCTGTATTGCGTTCCTATAACCTTTATTGTACTGTATTTTCTTTTATTTTACTGTATTTATATTTGCTGCTGCACTGGCCAGAGAAGCAATGCATTTTAATTGTATATGATGACATGAAGTTTTCTAAATTCTAAATGTCAGTTCTGATTCAGAATACTTTTACAAACAGTATTAAGACATTTTCCAAATGGAACAAAAAAAAACTTGATTTAACAAAAAATCTCATGATTTAAAGAAATGAAAGGGGAACAAGAGTTTGCTCCAAATAAAACTGTTTTAAATAGCTAAAACCCTGGTTTAAAACAGGAACTGGTTGTTCACAAAAGCAGCAAATACTGTAAGTATTTGTCTAAGAAGGTTAGCTTTTCCATAAATGATGCTCCAATAGGGTACATTTTGCATAACATTGGTACAATTTTAGAGTACATTTACAGAAAGAAGAGGCTCATTATGTTCATCTCTAAACTGTAACCAAAGTAACTAATTTAGCACAATTATGAGGTCATAGAGTTTTCAACTCTTATTAAAAAGCTCTTCATTTTCACAAGAGTCTCTAAGGGAAATATTTATCTCATGTTACAAATAGCTATGGTACATCAGGAAAAATCCCACAGTGCTCTGCTTCACTGTATCTAAACAGTCATGACAAAACTGGCGAAGGCAAAGATTTACTCGCTATATTTTGAGCTAAGTTGGAACAAAGATAGTAAAACAAAAACACTCCCATCCTGCATTGTTTGCTTGTGCTTTAACTGGCACTAAATCTGCAGAGCTGAGCCTTTGCGATGCCAAATCATCCGAGGACAAGGAAGAAAACAAAATTACAGGGAGTCCTGGGGGAGTACAGCTGGAATGGACACACCCTCTGAGGAGCTGATATGGTGGGGTTGTCTTCCTGCTGCTGGGCCACACTCTTGCTTGTTTTCTCACCAAGACTGTCTGTCATTATGAAGTTTCTCGCAAGCGGGAAAACCATAGACACAGTCATCATGAATATAAAGGTAAAAGCCATCTGTGATATCCAGATTGTGATAATTATGAGCAACATATAGTCTGAACTGCAATTTATAAGACATTTTGTGAAGTTAAATAAAGTGTTTTATCAATGAGCAGGAGGCGAAGGTGAACACAGATGTGCAGCAACTCCTAAACAATCCAACTTAGATTAAAGCAAGCTCTGTTCCCATGAATAAGTTAAAGGGGGAGAAAAGAATCAATACTTCTAACCTTTATTGGACAGCTAACAACGGTTTTGCATTGCTCTAGCTCTGTTTTGCAGCCAAGTTACATGCTCGAATCTTAACTTTGACTCAATACAAAGTACATGTATGTTTAAAAATAGGACACCAACATAAAAATCCATGCCTTGAGTTAATAGCATTGACTCTGAGTGCTTACAAGTCCATAATGCCCAGTGTAATATTCCTGTTATACGCCAACAGGGACATAAACTGTTTGTGTGGTATTAAATGGTGAGTTTAAAGACCTCACGGAATATAAAGAACAGCTATGTTGCTGTTGCGGACTTGTACTTTAACTGTGACATTCAGTGTCGGCGTCAATGTTAGCAACTTTTACCCCCTGAAAATAAGGCAAACAAACAAACAAAACGGCTCAAAAACAACCCTAGGGTAAAACACACAGGCCTCTTTATCAGCAGTGAGAGTGGACGCTTTTTTTTCTTGAACCGACACTGTAATAACACAAAAAGTAGACACACCCTCAGTGTAAACGGGATAAATGTGATAAACGGTCCAAACAGGCAGAAGCGGTCTATCGCCCCGCGGTGGTTAAAGCCTCCCCATCAGACACAAGCTTTTAAGGGCGGATAGTATCATTTCATAACCGAGTCCGGCTTCTTTATCCACGTTTCCTGTCCCAACCATTCAAAATCCCGAGCTTTTCGCGACAAAAGGCGGATGGATATAACGTGGTAAAAACCCACTCACTCACTTACCTGGACATAATTGTTCTCGCAGTAGTCTGCTACTCTGGTCAGGTTCTGGTAACTCTCTACAAGCGCTCTTTTACCGGCCGGAATCTCTTCCTCTAACAACATTTGTAGCTCTGCCATCTTACATCTCTCCGCAGAGCCTCCCTTTCCTCTGCCTTTCCCTTTGATTGAAGCAGCCACCAGCCCAGCAGCAGCTCTGCCTCGAAAAAAACAAAAACTCTTTCGCCTGCTATTGTGGGATTCCTGCCCTCGCTTTGGCGTAACCTTACATCGAAGATCGTCTAAGGAGAGGAGGGCACTCACTCCCAAAAAAAACAGAAAAATACTGTTTTTACAATGTCCGGCACATTGAAAACTTTATTACGAGCTGATTCACAATATTTATTAATATTACAGATTAGATAACACTAACAAATCGTACACACAATATATTTTTTACACCAAAGTTAAATGTGTAGAAAAATAAACGATTACTCTTAGTTTTATCAATAAATACATTTTCTCATATTTGTGCATTAAAGAGTACAAAAGCCAGTGATGCTCAATATATTATATGACAATTCATAGACACAAAACACACCATTGCAATTGTTGAATCTGAACCAATACACTCTTTAAATTATATCAACAGGGGTTTAATCTAAATAAAGTGTTACACTTTTCATTATAATTTGTTTGCATACTTTATTAACTTTGTTTACTATAATAACTTATCGAACTGACATATGGCCTGGGTTATAATGAAATAATAGTATGAATATGTAAATGTTTTTTTAATTATTATTATTATTTAAGCTTTCCCTTCAGGGGTCTCCACAGCAAATCATTTGCCTCCATCTAATCCAGTCTTCTACATCCTCTTCTCTCACACCAACTCTCTTCATGTCCTCTTTGACTCCATCCATACACCTCCTCTTTGCTCCTCCTGTACCTGGCAGTTCCACACTCTCCATCCTTCTACCAATCTCTTCCCTCTCTCTCCTCTGGACATGTCTGAACCATCTCAGCCTCTCTGACTTTATCCTAAAACCTCTAACATGTGCTGTCCCTCTGATCTACTCATTCCTGATCCTATCCATCCTGGTCACTCCCAGAACCTCTGTATCTTCATCTCTGCTACCTCCATCTCTTCCTCCTGTCTTTTCTTCAGTGCCACTGTTTCTAGGCCAAATATGTTATTATTATTATTATTATTATTATTATTATCATCATCATCATCATCATCATCATCATCGTCATTATTATTATTATTATTATTATCATTATTTTTATCATCATTATTATTATTTATTAAAACGGCAGAGTAAAGCAAGCAGTTCTTGATATTTTTCCAAGAAAATATTTACACAAATCATTAAACAAAGTGGGTTATATGCTCTATCACTGTGTAGGAGCGCATAAATATTTAGCATAAAGTAGGACATAATAAGGTAAGTTCTCGGTTGACCGAACGAAGTGAGACCTCTTTGTTTACTTCTCCGTTTGCCTTGTCACTCTTCCCACTGAAGGGGGAGGGGGTGTGGACTATATGGAACTCAGTCCACAAGGATTCTGGGATTTGAGGTTTTAATCTGAACTGTACGTATGATTTGTACATTATTATTATTGGTATTCTAAAATGACATATGGTAGTTTCACTATAAAAATTTTTATTTTTTTACTTTGTAGCTATGTTTATTTTCCCACTGTGAGCCGTTTGTAAGACTCAAAACTACTATTCCCACTGGCGATCTTTTAATGAAAGCAGGGGGTTGTGGGATTTGTAGGCAATAGCTATATCCTTAAAAAAATACTTCAACTCCCAGAATGCACCGCCCTCAGTCTTCAATACACTTTTCATGGCGTCTGTTCGTAGGCTAAAGACAGGTCGCCTTCTGACAAACAGATAGGCCAGCGAATTTGCGGTAAGTGTCACCAATTATTAACGTTTCCGTCGAGACATTGGGAGTGTAGGCGTGGTATGTGGAACATGTTAAGCTAGTAGATCTGTGTCGCAGGTCAAATGAATGTGTCCTATATATACACAACCTCTTCCTGCTAGTTGTCTACAGGTTACAGAATACAAGTAATAATGTTATGATAGCTCACAAGTTTAGCTTGTCGCGTTAGCCTAGTTTTATGAGACTTAAGTTTGGGTAAGCGTGACCTAAAATGCCTTTGTAGGAATCAGAATTGAGGTTTTTTTTGTCTCCCACGCTGAGATTGTTTGTTTGTATTTACTGGCTGCAGGCTTTGTTTTGACCGTCCTCGAGTGACACGATGGAGGTGGAGAGTGTCAGCGCGGAGGAGGAGAGCCATCTGACCCAGCTGAGGTTTGACGCCGCCGTTAAAGTCATCAAGAGTTTACCCCCAGATGGTAAGAAAAACATCAATCTGCAAAATGTCATTTAGGTCACTTTAAAAAGAGTCCAGCTCGAGAATGTGACAAGCCATTCATACAGAACTGTGTCAGACCTAGTTAGGAGTAGTGCAACAGCTTGGTCTACCTTGGATCTTGTGCGATTTAAAAGCCTTAATCCACTTTACAAGCACAGAGCAGACTTAGTCTCTCTGCTTGTAGTCCACACTCCTAATGCAATATCACAGTCAGTTTCTACTCTGTAATGTGTAATCTATTTTAATCCCCTTACACTTTTAATGTAGTGTTGTGAAGGATGCAAGCAGTAATAATAGTTTGTCACTAAAATAGTTACTTTTGCAAAAAGTTATAATAATGGATTCTTTGCTTTAGGCCCTTTTCAGCCCTCCAACGACATGATGCTCAAGTTCTACAGTTACTACAAACAAGCAACTGTCGGCATGTGCAACATACCCAGACCTGGCTTCTGGGATGCAGTTGGGAAAGCTAAATGGTAAATATAACCGTATTTGTGCCCTAACTCACAACAAATTTCAACAAAGGTGTTTGTAGCATGCATGGGAGTTTTATTATAGTGGGATGCAAGGTTTTCTTTAGGTTCATGAAGGATTCAGGCACAGCAGTGGTTTTTCTGTTGTCAATACTTGACAGTTCATTTTTATATAATCTTGGTGTTATAACAGTATTCGAAAATAACTCAAAGGAAAAAGATTCAGACCTATTAGTTGAGGCTTAGAGACAATTATTATTTGCAGATGATAGACAACCCTGGTGTCTATACCCAGAGAAAAGGACTTTTTTTTTCACTCTGGAGGATTATACTGTCTTTTTGCTCTATGCTAAATAAATCTCAGTATTGATTTTCTGTTTCTTCAGCCTTTTTTTCTGTATAAGAAATACTTGGGTGGTGCGCACAAGTCCTATAATGATAGGTGATGCCCTGCTGTGACTTGTTTGTTCCCAAACAATTTGCTATTTCCCTTTTTTATGGATAAATGTCTTCCTGTACACTTCACCCTCCAGGAAAATCATGACTTTAACTTTGAGGCAAATTAAATAATAGTAAACCATGTGGCCAGTCCGTTTTCACTGTGCAAAACAATATTTAACAGCCTTCATGTTCACATTTCTGTCCTAGTGTTTCTCCCGGTGTCGGATATCAGCTTGTGTTAGATGATCTCTGGACTTAGTGCATGTTGAAATGTAACTTGGAATGTAACCTCTTACCCACTGGGCCAGCTCAATCTCACTCAAAGACACGTTGCACAGAAATTTTGGACAAATTTTTATATGGAAATGATATAGCATTAAAATGGTCAGATTGTTTTTTTTGTCAGTCTCATTTCCACAGTCTGGTATATTTGGGTTTGAAACGCTGATCTTTGTTAAGAACAAAAACACACTGACCCTGAGTAAACTTGTTGTGTTGACATAGTCTGAAAACTACGACAGGAGTGTTTTGATTGTGTAAACAATCATTATCTATTGCTACTTTGTGCTTGCAGAAATGGTGCGATAATGTGTTTGTTTCAATCTTTTAGGGATGCATGGAATTCTCTTGGGGAAATGACAAAACAAGAAGCTATGGCGGCCTATGTCGATGAAATGAAGCTGGTAAGTTTTTGCCAAGTCGCATATCAGTAGGACATTTTTGACATGAGTATAATATTTGAGGTCAGATTGTGTTTTTCATTTGTAGATTTTGGAGGGAATGCCCATGACAGATGAGGTGGAGGAGCTCTTGCGGGTTCTTGGTCCGTTCTACGAGCTTGTTGAGGAGAAGAAAAAGATCACACAGATATCAGACCTGAGCACAGGTACGTATAAACAGCAGGTGGAGTGGTTTTTCACGTTAACTGGATTCTGCACGTGGTGCTTTAACCTTTTGTTTAATTTGCTTCTCATCATATGCTCAGCCCGTTTGACACTGTTTGCTAGGCAACTGGAAGGCAAGTAAATATGTTAGTTGTGATATGCAGTAGTCTTACTTTGTTGTAGTTTGTTGTAGTTTAGATACTTTAGTGTGTATTAGTGGTCCTGTTCTTCAGCATGAGCTCTTTTGGGGGTTTTGGGACAAATGTAATGTTTCATCTGTTGAATAAAAAAAAAAAAAATGTGTTTCAAGTTAGAGTTAATTTTATCTTTTTAAAGTCATCTTGCTTGCTTGGCTTTAATAACTGATGTTAAATCTGTGATTCTTGGCCTCAGAAGTGTTGTAGATTGTTATCCTTCCCCTTTAAAGAAACGCTGCTTGTTTTTGAGGTTAGCGCTTCTGTCATACCATTGAAATTGTTTTGCAGGGTTTGGTACAATGTTAAATTCGATGCCATCAAAGAGTGTTGCAAAGAGCATTGTCAGGAGTATGGAACTGAACGGCACTCTGGAAACCAAACCTGCAAAAATCAAATCGATGGAAATGATAGAGAGGTCAGATGAAGGGCCTGAAGAGGAGGAGGAGGAAGAAGAGGAGGAAGATGAGGAGGAAGTGGAGCGGGAGGTTAAAAAAGGTAAGTAGTGACTTTCCTTCGGTCGTGTCATCATAAGTAGTCTTAACTTCCTCCTTCAAAAACTCCACACAACCATTATTCACAGGATCATTGCACCAGCTTCTAGCCATTTTGTTTTGTACAGGAGGGGTCTTAAAAAGTTCTAAAAGTCTTTCATTTACAAATCTGCATTTAATACCTTCAAAGGTATTAAATATGACATAGTCTTAAGTTATGTTGCCATAAACTTGTTCTCTATATTGTGTTTAAATGTCCAACTTAAGCAGCAAATAAAGTCACATTAGTCTACTGACAATTTACATGAACATTAGGAACAGGTGATCACTAACTTTGGAGGCTCTGCTGAGAAATAACTTGGAACGACGGGAATCAAGGTGTTTTTGTAAATAAATACATTTTCTTAAATTCTAGGAGTCAAACATTTTTTTGCTAGTATGATAATTAAATTCTATTTAAGTAGTTTTAAAAAGGTCTTAAAAAGCCTTAAATTTAACTTGTAGAAACCTGTAGGAACCTTGTTTTTAATACATGCTCCCACACAGATGTTTCTTTTAGCACGAGTATGAAATGAACAGTGGGTTTTTCTGCTTTTATTTGCTTACTGCTGATAACTACATATTTTATAAATTATATCCCAGTAAATACTGTAAATATTACTCTTTTAGCACTATTATGGTTTGTTATGTGAACGTCTTTCTTCATTTTGGTTCATTTTTATCCATCTAATGTGTTTCCTCTTGACCAGTTCATCATTGTAACTGAGAACTAGTTCTCAGTTGACCTACCTGGTAAAATAAAGGTTAAATAATAACTAAATGTTCTTTTTTTTTATTATTTCAGATAAGAAATCAATAGCTTTACAGCCAAAAAAGAAAGGTTCATCCAGGAGACACAAAGCGCCTCTTGGAAATAATAAAGTGGCCAACGGGGGCACCCATCTCACCAACGGCAGTCATTCCAGAGCTGCCCTGAACAGTGAGGACTCCCAGGAGAGCTCATCCTGTGAGCCTCTGCTGAATGGTCATCATGCAGGTAACTAACACACAGTGTTCTTGTTTTATGCTGTAAATCATGATCTTTACTCTCACTGTGTCCATAAAACAGTCAGGAAGGACTCCGTAGTCATGTCTCACACAGCCACTGCATGTGTATGTGTCTGTGGATCATGTGATGAGATAATCTGCTAAGCTTTATTCCCAGAGCTGAGGCAACTCTGCACACACTGAATCGCAGCACTCAACATAACAGCTGCTCCTGGGACACTTTTAATGGAGTAAATCAGGGCTTCCTGAACTCATTCAACTCAAAACCCACAAGACATTTTTGGTGTCTTCCCAAATCTGTAAATTGGACTCTGTTACTGTCAAAATCACAACCATATTTTACAGAGAATCTTGTGGATGCACTGTACACATAGTTTATATATTTATGATGTACTTTTTTTTTTTTTCCAACATTTGGGTTAAACCCATAAGTCAGGGGTGGAGAGTCCGTCATAGCTACTGAGAAAACCTTCATAATAACTTCAGTCACCACTGATAAGTAGTTGTCAGTCAAATGGTTGAAGTCAGTTATTTAATGAGCGTCCAAAAGCCAATATGTAATACAGACAATATCATATCGCATTGTGATTTAACATTTGATTAAAATACAGCAATTTAATACTGACAAATGAAGCTAAAAACTGTTAAACTTTATTCACAGAGTTCCGTCTCAGCTGACTTCAGTAGATCTGTTTGTTCTCTGTTTGTTGTTCACTCGCTGTAAAAAAAAAAAAAAAAAAAAGCTAATTTTTATTGATTGGACTCGTTGCATAATCAGAGGCTGGAAGTTCTCAAAATGTCTGATTCATCGGTCTGTCTCTGCTGACATGTAATGCTGTGCAGCGGTACACGGTTAACCCAGAAAACAGATCGGACAAGTCAAATGCACACGAGTCAATGAGTGATGCATTCTCTGCTCTCTCTGCAAAGTCAGTGTTGAACAAAAATTTATTCTGAGAACATCTTGTTTGGAGAGGTCTGTCTGATTTGTTAATTTTCAGTCTTGGTTCTGGTGCACTTCTCCAGGCTGAGGCCTCTGTGTTGTGAAAGACCTGTGAAGCAGGTATTCTGTCCTGTGTACTTTAAATTCACCTCCATCTGTGATGATCAAAAGTGTGGGACACGCACAGGTCAAACGTTTTCTCAGACTGGCTACATTTTCAGGTCCAGTTTCACTAGAAGACAGAGAGTGAACAGCATCTGAGCTGGAAAAATATCTACACCGTGGCTCCAGTGATTGTGTTTTAACACTGGTTCACTACTACAGAAGGATTTAAGCTACAGGTTTATGTTCTGTGATAAAACTACTGATCGGATTTATTTCATATTTTATGTGTAGCTTCCTTGGTACAATGTCTATAAAGTTTGGTCACAATTCTGAGAAATTCTTTTGCTTTTGTACAAATTTTTGAAAAATTTCCTTTACTTAGAATGGTCCATATTTGGATGGTTTTTAATATGTAAATGGTTAGAGATCAATATATGGTAGTTACTATTGCGCACTAATATGAAGTCATATATGGACTTTCATTAAATTAGTTGAGTTCTCCTCCAGTTAAAGTACCACTGAAATACTCCTGCAGCAAAACCAGAGGAGTCTAACATACATACAGACAGAAACTAACAACGTCACACATTCAACTTGGTATTAATCGGTGATTGATAGAATATGCCGGTGCGATACAGGAACATTAGTTTTATTTTTTTAATGGTTTAGAATTTCTTTTTGTTTTGAGATCATTTAATTTAATTTGGTGCACATCGAGGGTCTATTTAAAAAAAGGACCACTTATTCTCTAATTAAAGTAATCTATAAATAGCATTCCCATCACCATTTCATATTTTACTCCTCAGTAAAAATGAGACTTTGACCCAATTTTGTGGCTGTACCTTAAAGGAGTGGTTTTTTTTTACATATATATATATAATTCCTCATTTTAAACATATCCATGTGTTCTCTATAAATTGTAAATGTTCTTCTTGGATCTGAATTCTTCATCCATCCAACTCCACAGGTTCATCTACAAACATATTTATGACTAATGACACCACAAAGGTGGTTTGGAGCACTGGCCCTTTAAATGCACAGGAGACACTTCAGGCCCCGCCCCCTCTAGGTTATTGGCTGTGCTGTTCTGTCCTGTTGAACCAACAACTGAACATTTTCAATAATGGGCTCCAAGTTTGGACATATTTTCAGTTTTTACTCCAACAAACAATTGTGTGGAACTGGAGAAATGTTGGTGTG
>JAPSES010000115.1:3794919-3805788 GCA_029822895.1 Maxillicosta whitleyi
AATAAATATTTCTGAAAATAAACACCATATGTATGTTCATGGAATAACTTGTGTCATCTCGTGATAATAAATAATCATATCACCACATTTGTGACTGAACAGAAAAACTGACATTATTCTGTTTTTCCGACATTTAGTAAATATTGGTAAAGTTTTGCACATAAGCCCAATGGAAAAGCAATTAATGAAAGATCTATTCTCCACAGGGAGAAGACACTTTGGGTGGATGGGTGGATACTGTACATGAATGTTTACTATTATCATCATTTATTCATGTGAGCATCTGTGAACTGTAACTATTTAGTAGTTGTATTGTTGTCTTTCCGTTTTACATAAGGTCATCCTTATTCTTCATCTCAGTTGATGAGTAAAGATACTCTAGAAGAGCAGGTATTATGACCTAAAGGTGCACCTTATCAAACTCTACTATTACTGAATTTAATGAAAGTGATATTGTGTAAATATATGCCAATAAACCACCCTTGCCAAACTGTGGAAGATATTTTATTGTCATGATGAAAGCTGGAAATAAACACCTGTCACATGTTGTACTGTCATAATACATTATTATTGCTTTGATATTTTCACTGCAATGAAGGCTATTGGAACTATGGACTTAAATTCTATTTTAAGATAAATTGCAGTTAAATACTAAACTGAATTATTCCTTATAAATAAAAGTAATGAATACACAAGGATTCGGGAAATATGTTCTGATGTAATTTTGATCATTTTTACAGGTTTGTCCTTATGTATGTAATAATTCAACTCACAAGTGTGACTTTTGTGGCAATTCTCAAAGCATTTTTCCCTCTCTATTTAACCTTTCCTAAATTATTTATCACCATTTATTAGTACCTTCTGAATTTTGCATTTTTTTTTTGCAATTAAAATCATGTATTTTCCTATGTTTAATTTACTGATCATATAGATCAGTGGTCACCAATCCTGGTCGAGGGCCACTATCCTGCCCTAAAGGACCAGGATTGGTGACCCCTGATATAGATGATTATAAAAGCTCAGTAACGTCAAAGGTTATTATACCAAAACAGAAAAAAAAGAAGAAAAAGTGACTTGTTGGGTACAATCCATCCTTAATTGAACATAAAAAAGTGTGTCCATCCACTGTCATTGATCAAACTCCATAGGTTTTACTGGTGAAAATCAATGTTTTAGAACAGGGGTCAGCATCCCGGGTCCTCCAGAACCATTATCCTGCATGTTTTAGGTGTTTCCCTCTTTCAGCACACCTAATGGTCATTATCAGACTCCTGCATGCAGAGCTTCATGATAGGATGATCATTTGAATCAGATTTGTTGGAAGAGGGATACACCTAAAACATGCAGGATAGTGGCTCTGGAGGACCAGGGGTGTACGTCCAAATGGGTCATATGTGATGACCATAAAAAGATGACAAACTGTATTTTACACTAATTATGTACATGCATTGATAGAATTAGTGCATTAATAGTTTAGATCAGTAGATGTCTGGTTCTTTATGGGTTAATGATTTAAAAAGATCAAGGCTCAATAATAATCTACTTCCTCAATTGAAGATCAATGCAAAATGCTACATTATCATTAGTACATTAGTAAGCATCATAAAGATGGTAATCAGACACAATGCACATGTAGTGATAAAAAGTGACCATGGCATAAGAGGTGAGTTGGAAAGAGGTACTTTATTGTACTGTGCAAACCAAGGCTTGAAACAAACACTGAGACATGCCTTAAACATAGAACTTTGCTGAAAATGCATATGTTACAACAAAATAATGTACTCAAATTCACACAACCAGTCATAATAATATATTAAGATAATCAATGTCAACAATATTTGTATTTTTAATTAAACTGCTTGACTGGTTTCATGTTCTTCATGGAGATTTTGATGAACAGCAAATGTAAAACATACACCAATAAAATATCATGGCATATACATTAAAAACAATATTAAGTATAATGTAGAGATGAAACAAAAGAATTACAAGAACATGTGACAAAAAAGAGTTACAATAAAATTCAAAGTACTATGTTCTATGTACATTTATGGCTTTACCTGAAGCTTTACATTTTCTAATATCTGCATTTGATATTTTTACAATTTGGTTGATACGACTTCCATGTCTACAACTGGATCTTGGATATCAACTTCGGATCCTTCACTAAGTATTTCTGCTACTGTTGATATTGTGGCAGTAGGATCTAAAAGTTTCACCAAAGGCACATTCACTCCTCTCTCCTGAAAGATGAGATTTTGCAGAGTCATGGCCTGCATGGAGTCAATTCCTAGTGATGAAAGAAGCAATTCATCTTTCAGCTCAGTCTCATCCATACCAATGGTTTCACTGAGCAGAGAGATGACATACTCCTTTGGTGAGACTGAATCTGTCTGTTTTGTTTCTGCATTTGTTTCTGTGGATTTTCGGAAAGCATCTTCTACCAGTGCAATCAGCCTCATGGTCAATGCAGCATTTTGAGAAAGGATGTTATATCTGATGTTTCTGAAGTGAAACCTGCAAACTGCCTGTTGGGGTCGGTTGAGGACAAGGCACTGCTCCAAGCTTTTGTGAATCTCGCCCACATCCAGCACCATCATCCCTTTTGCTTCCAGAAACCTCTGGAAATGTTCTTTATTCAGGAGGAGACCAAGGTTCAGAGCCCCCCAGTTGATTGACTGGCCTGGTAAACCAAGTTTGCGCCTGTACTGACAGAACATGTCAAGAAATGTATTGGCAGCTGCATAATTTGTTTGTGATGCGTTTCCGAGAAAGGCTGAGATAGATGAGAAACACACAAAGTAATCGAGCTGGCAGTGCCGTGTTGCTTGGTGCAAATTCAGAACACCGTTTACTTTTGGTTTGAAAACTTTCTCATAGAGAGATCTGTCAAGAGTCTCAATCAGACCATCATGTAAAACAACTGCACTGTGAAAAACTCCTCTGATTGGACAACCAGGGAACTTCTGGCCAATGGCATGGACCACCCTGTGCACATGCTCAGAGACAGATACATCACACTCCATGGTAGTGATGCAGTTTCCACACTGATTCTCTACATTGTGGATGTCTTGCTGCACATCTGGACTTGGCTTGTTTCTAGACAATATAACAATGTACTCACCTCCTTTTTGTGAGATGAACTTGACAGTTTCAAAGCCTAAACCAGACAGACCACCTACCACAATGTAGAGTGCCCGCTTACGGAACAGCTTTTTTGTTGTTGGCAGCAACGATATGTTTGACTGGGTCACACTGACATCTTTTCCCAAAACTACAACAGGCAGTTTTGTTGAGTTGAAGTAGGATTCAGATTTTTGTGAATCAAACCTCTTGATGTTTTCAGGTTTCAGACTTTGAAAGGTAAAACTTTCAAGGGCAAATTTCCTGCTGAAGTTCAAAGACTTCAGCCAATGCAACAGTTGTGGCTTCTGTGTTGTCAAGTATCCCTTTTGTAGAATGACTGGCATTTGAATCGTCTGCAGGTGGACACTGTCATTTATACTTTGTAACACTTTTTGTGCAACCAGACACTGCTGCTGCGACTCACACACAGTCACAATGTATTTGACACCAGGAAACTTGCCAGCTTTAGCAATCAGGGATTCATCAAATGGAGGAAGGATGACAAAAGCTTCAATTTTACTGACATCTACAAAAGACCCATTGCATTGTGTTCCAACAACCACAGTCCAACCTGATTTGTAAGCTGTAAGTGCCAAGACTTTCACCAGAACAGAATCACAAACAGAGGATATGATTCCTAGATGTTGTTTTGGCCTCGGTAAAGCTCGGTGTAAGACCTCCCTTGCCAGAACAAAGTAGGAAACACAAGGTGATTTTTGAAAGAAAGGGAATCGCTTGGTACTGTAACATGCATCTTCTGGAACTCTGACTTTGCTGGCTGCTGTCACTGGATAACAGGAAGCAACATGGTCTCCTACTTTCAGTTTCCTGACATTTTTTCCAACTGCTGTAATAGTTCCACTAAAATCAAGAGCAATCAGCTTGTGCTTCTGAGATGAATGTTTGTTCCAATACAGTGTCTGGCCAAATTTTAGATGTGAAGCACTCACAGGGAAGTAGTCAGATGAATGAACACATATGTTCGTGGGTTGAATTTCAACTGATTGCTCACTTATTGGCTGAACCTCTTCAACACAATGAACAGCACTCACGTTTGTTGTTCTGTGTGCGTCATCTGTCTGAAAAATGCAGGGATCAGACACAGTAGTGGAAAAACTGCCCTCTGTACTGTCAGTGATCTGAGGTGGTGTACGGACAATGGAAGGTTTCAAGATCATTCCATCTTTTACCACCAGTTCAGGATACTTGCTGCAAGGATATGCTCTTAGGACCTGAGAAAGAGCTGCAATGTCCTGAGTGGACATACTGTTTATATCAATGAGCTGAAATGAAAGATCTGGTATCTCTGCAGCAAATGCTCTTGTCATACCAGCAAGAGCAAAACCTGGACTTATATGGTCTACTGTGATGTCAGAGGAACGAAATGTTATTGCTCTGATGGAATTTGGGAAGTGAATTTGCTTCAGCTTTAGGACTATTTGCCGTAAAATCTCACAGCAGTTTGCCAAACTCTGTAGGACGGCATCTGCTGTCACAGATGAGAGATCATCTTTGCCCCATAAAAATAACACTTCATCAAAGTTTTTCTCAATGTCTTTGATGTTAAGATTCTCCAAAAGAGTAGGGAACCCATGACTCAAGATGTCTTTGGCATGTTTGGATGAAATGTATTTTGACCTTGAGTCCAGATGCTGTTCCAGACCTTTGGAGATACCCAGGTGGTCACAGAAGACCAAGGCCCTTGGAGGGGAGGTGGGTGCTGTGCCTTCAGGAATGACACTGAAGTCATTGTGGTAAAAGTACTCTTCAACCACATGAGAACGGCTGCCAAGGTACTTGATTATCACATGTTTAACCTCGACCAACACTCTACCTTCCATATCTGTGAAGCAACCACAAACCTCAAAATGATCTACACCCACATCAGTTGCTCTCAGATACACAACCATCTCTTCTTCCAAGGGTTCAAACACTGTCATGCTTCCTATTTTGGCAGGAAACCCTGGCCTACCAGCAAAAATGTGCTCAACTGTTACTGGGAGAAGCTGCATCAGAAAATCCAGGACCACTGGATGAATGCAGTAATCATGCAACTGAGGCCGCAGTCTCTCTGGAACTGTGATGAGTGAATAAGCTTCTTTCAGATCTTTCCCATAATGCACATTCCCTTTATTCTGGAAGACATCTCCATACTGAAAGCCTCCCTGGGAGAGATACCCATAGAACTCCTGAGAGCTCACTGCAGAGCGGCATCTTTCATAGATGGATTTTAGTGAAATGTACTGCTCCTCAACCAGCCGCTCCTTCTTTGAAACCACTGAACCAGATGCATAAACTGCAGATAGTGAAAACACAGTAAACCTAGTTTCTTCCTCTGTTTGGTCCAGTTGCACCTTCATTTCTGGTGAGTTTGGCATCAAAACAAATGGACTGTGAAAACTGACACTGAGTTGCAGCGACTTTAGGGGAACCTTTGGTTTGGCGCTGGCCATGAATGCGGATAACCCCAGCTCAGCATGGAAGGCACCAGGGATGATGGGTATATCATTATGTTTATGTTGCTTCAGGTAAAAAGAAGAGTCAGAGATCAGATCACAGGTGAAAACATTGTTTTCACTTCCTGTCTGACAGAGCACAGGATGGTTACTTGATGTGTTTTTTTGTGCTGCTCCAATGATAACGTCTCGATCTGAGCAGTCAAATTGGTACCGGGGGAAAAGAAGGGGCGCTGTCTCATATCCTCTGTAGAAGGTGTCCCAGTCTATCTGGACCCCCAGCTCAAACAGCTTAGACACTACAGATACTGCTGTGTCATGATCTTTCTCTGGCTGCACTGAGGCAAGAACAGCTACATCATTACCCAGAGATTCCATGATGTTTCTCTGCAGGGCTCTTCTCGGCCCTATCTCTACAAAGACTGTATTCTTCTTTTCTTTTGTTGCTGACCTCACTGCCTGCTCGAAAGCTACCGGTTCACGAATATTTCTGGCCCAGTATTCACCTGAACAGAAATCACCCTGTTGGACTTCCTTTCCTGTCACTGTTGAGAACAACTCTGTGTCCAAGTCATTAACCTGTAAGGAGCCTATTTTTGTCTTGATTTCTGTCAAAATTGGGTCCATCATGTGGCTGTGGTACGCAGCAGGGACATCAAGTACTCGAAGGAACAGATTCTGACTGTTAACTGAGCTGCCCAGCTCCTTATTAAGGGTCTCAATTGCATCTGAATCACCTGATAGGGTGCAGGACTGTGGACTATTTGAAGCAGCAAGGCATATTTTACCAGAGTAACTGGGAAGTAGGCTCATCACATCTGATACCGGCATATTGCTGATCACAAGCATTTTCCCCCCGGTTACCTTGGTCTGGAGGAGACTACGCAAATAGATGACTTTAACTGCATCTTCCAGAGACAAAATGCCAGAACAATGAGCTGCTGCAACTTCTCCAACTGAATGTCCCAGTATGGCATCAGGCTTGACACCCCAGTGTCTGAACAGAGCAAAAATACCAACCTGAATGGCAAACAGAAGGGGCTGGACCACATCTGGGCTCCTGAAATCACTAGTCTCTGTCTGACTCTCAAGTTTGTCCAAGATGTTTAGTGTGCTCAGCTTTTGGAAATGCTGTGAAATCTGACTGATCTTTTCTCTGAAAACAGGCTCATGTTTCAGTAGTTGTTTGCACATGCCGTGGTAAGTGACACCATTCCCACAAAACACATACACTAACCTGGGATCTATGGATGAAGGGCTGACAGTTTTGCTTTTACTGGCACTTAACTTGTCATTCAGATCTTCTACAGATGAAATCACCAGGGCCTTTCTGTACTTGTGTTTTTTGTGGCTCCTCCTACAGGCTGATGTGTACAACAGAGCATCTAGATCAACCTGACCATCTTCTTCTATCTGTTTGATGGTGTCCTCCATCATCATAGTCAGAGACTTTTGCGAATTTGCAGATATGACAAAATATTTGTTCTTTTTACCATCATTGTGGTGTTTAACACATGGTTGTTTGTGCTGTTTGATGATGGCATGTGCGTTGGTTCCCCCAAAGCCAAAATTGTTTACTCCTGCAACTCTGTCACCAGAAGCTTCCCACGCTTCAGCTGCTTGAGGAATCTTGATGTTCAGGGCTTTGGCATTTACACTTGCAGAGTCTTCAGAATAAAAAACGGAAGGAACAATAGTTTTGTGTTTCATCATCAACAGTATTTTAATAAGTCCAGCGACTCCAGCAGCAGATTCTGTGTGTCCGATATTGCTTTTGACGGAGCCAACGCGGAGCGTCTCTGAACCAGGAAGTTTGGCTTTAGCGACCACGTTGGAGATGCTTCCTGCCTCAGTTGGATCTCCAACCGGGGTTCCAGTTCCATGTGCCTCAATGTACTGAACTTTTTGGATGTCTGATTCTGTGTAGATCCGACGTAACAACTCCTCTTGTTGTGTCATGGAGGGTTTGGTGATTGGACTGACTGTGTGTCCATCTTGGTTGACGGCTGTTTTGCTTATAACGCCCCAGATCTGGTCATGGTCTTCAACAGCCTGAAAAGTATCAACAAAGGTTAAATGATCTGAAAAGTATATAGTGTTTGAAACATGAGTCTGTATCCCTGTTGTGATACTCTCATCTTAAAATGTCATGGTCTGTGCTGAACATCATCCTGTGCATGAACTGCTGTAGTTATCATTTGTCTAATGCACCTAAACTCAAAATGGTGGTGATTGGTTTTCAAATTCCGCACAAACAAACTTGTTTTAAAATGTTATGATACATGAGTGTTGAATGCAATGCCCCAAAGAAAAAAACCCCAAAACAAATATATTTATATAAAAGCTGCTGTTAGCTTAGGAACATTTTAGCTAACATAAAAAGTGACCAACTTCCAACACAAGTCTAAGGTAATAAGAAATTCTATATTAAATAATGTGAAGGAAGGATGCAACTTGTAATTTTTTAGTAAATAATGATGTTTGTATAATCGGACCTTTTGCAGCGGCTTCAGCAGAACCACCCCACAGCCCTCTCCTCTTCCGTAGCCATCTGCTCTGTTGGAGAAAGGTTTGCTGGTGCCTTCAGGTGAGATCATCTTGGCCTTGCTGAGAGCGACAAACACCCTTGGCTCTATGATACAGTTGACTCCTCCACAAACAGCCATGTCACAATCTCCTGGTAAGATAGAACACATTTTAAGGTGCAACTTTAACACTGAGGCGCGACTCCCTTTTGGAGGAGCCTGAAAACGTGCACATCCAGGTACCTTGTTTGATGGCCTGGCAGGCGAGATGAAGAGCGACCAGTGACGACGAGCAGGCGCAGTCGACTGACAGTGAGGGTCCGGTGAAGTTGAAGATGTAGGAGACTCGGTTTGCTGCGATGCTCATGGCGAGTCCTGTGCCGGTCCAGTGGTTGATCACACTGGGGTGGACATGAGCTGCATTTGTTTCATAATCTCTGTTCATCAGACCTATGATTGAGAAATAAAAGAAGAAACTCACAAACTGTTTAGAGCACAGGTGTCAAACCCGGGGGCCAAATCCGGCCCGCCAAAGGCTCCAATCTGGCCCTTGGGATGAATTTGTAAAATCCAGAAATTGCACTGAAGATATGAACAATAAATGGTGTCAAAATCATCTTAATTGAGGTTCCACATATGATTTAAAGTGGGTCAGAACCAGTAGAATACGATTATAATAACCTATAAATAATGACAACTTCAAATTTCTCTTTGCTTTATTGTAAAAAAGTAAAATGATATTAAAATGTAGACATTGACAACTATTTTTTATTTTTTAAAAAGTTGAAGAAATATGAACCTGAAAAGTCTTAAGAGTAAATGCAATTTTACCAATATTCTGCTTATTACTAAATGTGTTGTGTATTTGTAATAGTTCTAATGCACTTTTGTAAATGATAATGATAATAATGATATTGTTAAAATTACACTTGTTATTCTTAATACATTTCAAGTTCATATTATTCCAATTTTTAAGGAAACTTTATAGATGTAAACATTATCATAATACAAATGTAACTTTTTTTCACTGTTATTATTTTATTGGTCCGGCCCTCTTAAGGTCATGTGAGTGGGACTATAGCCCCTAAACTAAAATGAGTTTGAACTACTGGTTTAGAGATTTGACACGGATAAAAACAACAAGGTCACATCTAATATTATGGAGAAATATTTAAATGTATTTAAAGAAATGATTCAAATTGCTCTGAAAATGTTTAGATTTAATTACATTCACTAAATATTTCACAGAAATTTATGCAGATTTATCAAGTCCCTGTATGTTTCTATATTTACTGTTACTCTGGTTAAAATTTAACTGGATTTACTGAGGTTATTTTATTTATTTTCATTAATTTTTCATTGAAATTAAATTCTTAGTTCAATAATAATAATAATAATGACAATAACTCATTAATCTGAAAGTCACGTGTAATGCAATGAAAGTATTATGTAAAAAAGCCAAATACAGTGGAAATTAAAAATCACTAAGTAGTGACTTTGAAATGACATAAAATAAGTCATTTTTATTTTTCTATTGTCCACATTTTTAAAACAGATAATAAAGTCATTAAACATATTTAATTGAACTTAACACTTGTTAAAACAAGCATTACTCTGTTTTATTAAGTAAATGTTTTTACAGCATGTCGTTAATTTGTTTTACACAGTATCTGTTAAAGTATTGTCATTTATAATAAGAAAAGCATGTGATCAGTGAAAACCACAAATAAAATAGTCAAAATTAAAAAAAAAAAAGTTTTTCCAAATTTTTTCAAGGAAATTTGCTTTTTGTAGTGTAGTATTGTAGTGTAGTATTGTAATGGAATGATAGTATAATCTAAAATAATAATAATAATAAATCAGAAGTTAAAAATCACTGGACAGTGACTTTAAAATGTATCAAATAAATCAGTTTATTTATTTTTCGATTTTCCACATTAAAAGCTACTCAGTATTAGATTATTCGATACTTTTTTGTTGTTTGTTTTTTTTTACTTCAGTTCATTCAAATGGAATCAGTAAATGGATTAAATTCAACTTCATATTCGTTAAAACTCACATTAGTCTATTTTATTAAGGAAGTGTTTTTACAATAGTTCTTGTTTTACAGTGCATTATTGTCATTGTCAAATATTGTCATTTTCTAATTAAAAAGCATATGATTAGTCAAAAACACATTTAAAATAGTGAAAACAAAAGGGACTTTTCCTAGTTTTACCAATAAACACTCCTGTCCTGGTCCCGCTGGCCTTCTCCAGAGGAAGTCCTGCGTTCTCTAACGCCCTGTAGACGCACTGAAGGAGCTGCTTCTGTTGAGGATCCATCTGCTCCACTTCACTGTCACTGATGCCGAAAAACCTGTGGTCAAACTCATTGAACCTGAAAACATCAGTACAGAACATTTAGACGTACATTTGACTGAATCCGCCTAAAGGTCAGATCATGTGACATATAAAAGCTCGTACCCGTCAATGAGAGCCGCCTTGGCTGTGCGGGATTTCCCCGCTTTGCTGTCATCGGGGTCGTACCAACTGTCCAAGTCAAACCTCCGTCTGGGAATGGGTTCAGAACAGTTTCTTCCTTCCACCAGAACCTTCCAGAAGTTCTGCAGCCCCTCCCCTGTACAAACACATACAGTCGACAGCAACAAGGACGGAGAAAAGGCAGATGTTTACAACCACAGTCACTTATTTGACTAATAACAGACTATTTAAAACGGGGGGGGGTCAGGGGATCATTAAAATAATAACATAATAATATAT
>JAPSES010000115.1:3817978-3832147 GCA_029822895.1 Maxillicosta whitleyi
GTTCAGAGGCTCTGTAGTTACCATGGAAACACTGTCATCTTCTATAGCATTGATTCACCAGTAAAACCCATGGAGTTGGATCAGTACCAGTGGATGGAAACACTGGGTTTATGTTCAGTTAATGAGAGATTTTATTGAAAAAGTCACTTTTTTTCTTCAGTTTCTAATAAAATAACCTTCAACTTTATTCTTAGCTTTTATGAACATCTACATGATCAGTAAATTAATACAGGAATGTAAATGATTTACACTGAAAAAACACAAAATTCAGAGAATAATACAATAATATATGGTGATAAATCATTTATGACAGCTAAGGGTGTTTTCATACAGTTCCCTTTAAGCAAACAGAACTCAGTCCTCTTTAATTGGACCAAAAAGTGGACCAACAGAAGAAGAACTGAGTTCTTTTTGTGTTCATACTGTGAAGAGGACTGGGTTCTGTTTCTGGTCCAGTTCAGCTTTAAAGGGGCCTCAGTCCTCTTTCTGTTCACACCTGATCCTCTAGGTCTCAAACCCCCAAACGTTGACAGTTGTGCTTTTATGCTCTCATCGTTCCATATTTACAAAAGGCATTCTGTTTCGTCTTCTCCCCAAACTACACCGTGTCCAGGTGTCGTCTCATCTATTTACACCGCCACGACTTCAACCACGCCCCGCCATGTTCCCGGGTACAGTCATGTGACAAAGCTACATCAAGCGAAGAAGGCAGTGTTGCCAACTTAGTGACTTTCTCACTATATTTAGCGACTTTTCAGACCCCTTTTAGCAACTCTTTTACAAAAAAGAGACTACCAACAAATCTAGTGACTTTTTCTCGTGTTATAGGAGGCTTCTGGAGACTCTGGTGAGAAAGCGTGTATCATTCTTAAGGTACAAACAGAACAAATCCAGCGACGGAGGTTAAGCTGATGGATCCTGTTCATTTTCTACGGGGAGTAGAAGATTCGGCCGTGCAATGCATGATGGGTACAACACGTAAAGTTGACGGGACAGTCGCCGTATATGAATTTGCATAATCACTACTGGGCAAAGACTTTATTCAAATGAGGTCCGTCCAACGCAATGCAGCCAGCTCGCAAAACTCCGATCAAACTATGAAGCTAGGCAACGTTGATCAAATATGAATCAAGATTCTGTTTCTGCGCTAAACATTTTCTGCTTCAAATGTTTTCAGAAACGTGTTTTAGTTTATTGTTTAGCTGTAAAATGAGATCGTATGTGACATGGCCACCATGTTAAATTCAGCAGTTCTAAACATTTTAGGGTGTTTTTTACTCACTGTTTGTATCTCACACAACGTTATTCTTATTACATTACAATTATGCAAATTAGGCGATGGCGTTATGCAAATTTGGTGATTGCGTCATTTAGCGACTTTTAGGACTACTTTCCTTACTGAGGAGTTGGCAACAGTGGAAGGAGGTTACAATATAGTGAAAAAAGGCGTAGAGACCTCAGTGCGCTTTGTGTTCGCACTGATTAGATGAACCTTTGAGCGAACCGTACCGACACCACCTCTGGAGGTCGTTTCAAAGGGGTCTGGGTACGGTTATTGTGTTCACATATGGGAGAAAAATGCTGAGTCATCGGTCTGAGTTCGTTCCTGAAAGGGACCAAGTGTGAAAACACCCTAAAACTCATGTTAGAACTGACACAAACGTAACACTGGGTCTGAAGTTAACGCGCTGTCATTTCCCTAAAATGGGAGGAAGCTGTCAGAGAAACTACGACCTATGTATCTTTAGAATCACCAGTGTTGTACAGTAATGAAGTAAAAATATTTCACAACTGTACTTAAGTACATTTTGGGAGACTTTGTACTTTACTCGAGTTGAAATTATTTGACAACTTTCACTTTTACTTCACTATATTTTCAATGTTCTGTTTCATTACTGGTTACAAAAGAAAAAAGATGCAGATAAGCTACAGTTCTGTCAATCTTTTTTTTTATTTTTTTTATTTCGTCTATAATGATGGCAGTTGGTCGTGTTTACAGCCACAGTTTATGTTTTTTCTCTTAATGTACATTGAATTTTCAGCACTGACTTTATTTGAAAGAGACAAGAACAGGTTTATAAAGTTCCAAACTGCTACATTTTGTCTCCATTTTCAGTGTGTACTTCACAATCAGTTTGTATTTTTTTAAAAAATGTAAAAAAAAAACAACAACAAAAAAACATGATATTCAGGTGCCTTTACTTGTTATTTACTTTTTACTTGTATGTTTAGTTACATTATTTGAGTACATTTATTTTTACAATTTATTTTTGTACTTAAATACAAAAAGTTTCAGGTACTTTAAGACTTTAACTCCAGTAACATTTCAGTGACTTTGACTTTTACCAAAGTCATTTTTTGTTGAAGTACCGATACTTTTACTAGAGTGGGATTTTTCACAATGCTGATAATCACACCCATGACACGTAAAAGAGTCTGGATTACACAACTCACTCACTTCCTCTTTCAGCTGTTGTTTGAATAGAAGTTTTAAATCATCAAATGCATGACCAGATGTTGTGTATTTTAAATAAAAAAAATATACGACATCCCCTACATCACCTCCTGACACATTATAGCACCTGTAAATAAACCAGTTCATCTCACAGCCCCGCCCACAAAGCCCTCATGCTACATTTGTAGTAGTTCCCAAATGGACTTTTCTCTTGATTTAACCTTTTTTAAGTGATTTATCATTATTTATTGAGTTCAGTTCAGTTTTATTTGTAGAGCTTTATATCACAACAAGGTTGTCTCACAGAACTTTACAGAATTAATTGGATATAAAAATAAACAACAGTCAAATAAACAGTAGACAGTATCACAATTTAGCCAAAAATATGACTTTTTATTTGCCTGTTTTGATATTTGATCAAACTTTATTTCTATTAAACCTGTAAGTTTCCTGGTTTATTACAATAAAAGCGTTCTGGAGTGGGACATTTTCATAAAATATAAAGATGTGTTTTTTCAAACTAAACCAAACCCTTTTCAAAGTGTGTAAAGGAGACCAAAAATGTTAACTATGAATGTCATTTCTAATAAGTTAACATTTGAACGTCATAGATGATATGATATGATATGATTTGTTTTATTTTTATTTATTTATTTATTTTTTTGGTTCAGAAAAATTGACATTGAACACATCTGTGGTTTGTCAAAACATACTGTACACTTTTGTTTTTTTCATCTGGTGCCTGGGTCGATTTATGCTCAGTGTTTAATGTGTTTCTAACTGGTTTGATATGAAAATGTGATGAAATCTATTCATTTCTGTTTCTATTCTGTTATTATAACCATTATAACCTACTCACAGTGCAGCTAATGGTCATTCCATGGTACATAAACAGACTCTGCTTTGTAACAATTATCATGTGTGATATAATTTGGTATTGATTCTGACTCTGTTAGTCAGACATGTCACTACTCAATATCTCTCATTTTATCAATATGTTCTGGGACATGAGGTGATGGAGCGATGATGATGATGATGATGATGATGATGACACACTGGGGACAAATACAGGCCTATTCAAAGTGCTGTGCTCTATGCAACACAACACACATTTATTTATGTATTTATTCACAACATGCAAAGAAATAAAATAAAACAAAACAAAATAACATTTCAATGAGAAGAATATGTTTTATTCAAGTACAAAGAAAAATCTAAGTAGAAAAGCACAAACCTCCGCCAAGCAGCACAGTTCCTCCACATATTGTGACTGACAATATTACTCCCACATAGTTAATCAAAGTTAATCATTTCTTCCTTGTGCCATTGCCAACAAATCCTGAAAATCCTGAGATAATTAAATATTTAAAAGAAGTAGGAAGGAGCATAAATTTATTTAAACCTACCCCAATTGTCTTTGCATTAATCTTCACTCTGTCACAGCAAATTCATGTGAACAACAGTTAATATGTGGATCTGTTACCAGTGTAACTTTTGCAGTTGTCATTTATGATATGTTATATTATATATATTATATATTATTCAACAGGTCTGTCCCATTTTGTTTCAATGTAATCTCTTTTTTCATCCAGTTTACTCGGTTCTGGTTCTTGTTATTGTTACCGTTATAATTATCACTATGGTTGTTATTGTTGATGACGTTGATTTTCTTTTGTGAGGGTGAATGAAAGATGTTGCTTGTTTCATGAGAACAGCTAAAAATATTTTTTACTATCTTGATGGGTAGTAGTGTAGAATGTACGTAAGTAAAAGTACATACCTTATAGTTTTACATCAAATACTTACATATTTATCAGTAACTTGATTTATGAATCAAGCAATAAGTTTTTTGCAGTTGACTAGGGGTTGTTTTATGACCATCATGTTATTTTAATGTGTTTCTTTTATGATTGTATTTTATTTGTATTTTTTAATTATTCCTATTTTATTTATCCTTTGTAAAGCACTTTATGACCTCCCTTGTCTGTGAAAGGTGCTATAGAAATAAATTTTACTTACTTACTTCTTACTTTAGCATTCAACCCAAAACTACTACATAACATAGTAACTGAATTATGCACAATATGATCATATCAGTCCATTTATCGTCATCAACAGTTCAATAATGTTCTGCAGGACATTAATCAACACAACATTATCCACAAACAAACAGCCTTCAGTTATTATTCAATACTGCACCTCACAAGAATCTATTTTATTTATCTTTTTAAAAACTGGATTAGATTTGATATTTGTTTTAAATATAATATAATTCATACACATTCTTGCAAAGAATATCAAGACCAGCTGAAAAAAAGGCATAGTAACACTTATACTGAAGCAGAGGAGGTAGAAAAACTGCGTTGATAGAAATCTGTCTCATCTTCCTGTCAGGAGTTTCAGACAGAGGTGCGAAGTGAAATACCACCGATGATTAAAATCATCAGTAGACTGAGATGTCCCGCACACAGAAATAGATTATCAGCCGTTACCCGCCTGTTCTAAGATGTGAAATGTACTCGGCTACATTTTTCTACAGAATCAGATTATCTTAACCCTTCCATTGTAATCTGGTCAAAGTTGTAGAAAGGTCAAAGTAGTAAAAATAAATACACATCTTTTTTTTTTTTTTTTATCCTGAAATTTAATGACTTTTTCTAAATTTGTCAAAAATATACAAAAATGTAAATTTTTTTTAATGTTTTACTTTTGTACTGGTCAGTTTTATATATAAATCATAATGTTTTTAATGTAAAACAGGACATGGAACTGTGTGATAGTAGATGTTTTTGTCCAAAACTGACTTAAATAATTATGTTCTTCCTGCTCTGAAACATTATATTTATATTTTACATATATTTATTCATGTGGGATAGTCTATTTACACATTCTAAATAGTTCAACTTTTGGTTTAAACATTTACTATGAGGGAATTCTGGGTTAAATTTTGACCTGAAACAACATGTGGATTAAGGTTTAAGAAATGAACAGTTTGTAAAAGTTAAATGAACAGTTTGTAAAAGTTAAATGAACAGTTTGTAAAGGGTTAAATGACGTTTGTAAAAGTTAAATAATCAGTTTGTAAAGATAAAATAAACAGTTTGTAAAGTTTAAATAAACAGTTTGTAAATGTTAAATGAACAGTTTGTAAAGATAAAATAAACAGTTTGTAAAGGTTAAATGAACAGTTTGTAAAGGTTAAATAATCAGTTTGTAAAGGTTAAATAATCACTTTGTAAAGGTTAAATAATCACTTTGTAAAGGTTAAATAAACACTTTGTAAAGGTTAAATAATCAGTTTGTAAAGGTTAAATAAACACTTTGTAAAGGTTAAATAATCAGTTTGTAAAGGTTAAATAAATACTTTGTAAAGGTTAAATAATCAGTTTGTAAAGGTTAAATCCTCTGCTGTACTACTGAACCACACATTTCCATTACATATAATGTACTGATTATACTTTACATTTTCAGACTTCATACTTAAACTACACCTACTTAACAGAGGTTTATTTTAACCACATATACTTTACATACTCAACATGCATGTTTTGTTTTGTTTTTGGTTTTTTTGTGTGTTTTTTTTTTTTTTTTTTACTTAAATTGACATTGTTGACTTCATACATATGAAGAGCTCTTTTCCAAAACCCTATAAAAGCCATTTAATTACAATTTATTTTATTTTATTTTTTACAACCTGATTTTAAGATAGAATCAGGAAAATTAAAATTAGGTTAATGTTATCTGCTATTTCCATAACAATTTTAAACATTATAACATAAATTTCAATGATATTAACAGAGAAAGACAGAAAAACACTTCATTTTTGAAAATGGACATATAGTGTTTTTGAAAAGAGCTCTTCATATATAAACCACAGCGTGCATGTGAAGTAAAGGAGCCATGGTCCATCCTAGAGATAAGATAGCGACTGTTTCTCAATATGTGTTCTAGTCTGTTCTCCTGTTCTCTTCAAATGTCATCAGTCGTGGCACAAGTATTGTTCCATTAGCAAGTTTGCATAAACCAAGAGCACATGGAATATCCAGATGTTGTTCTTGTCAGCAGTTTAAACCATGGATTCACTGGTTGGAGACTCTGTAAACTTGGCTCGGGAATAATTCCGAAGATGCAGTTGAACAAAAAAAAAAAAATGTATTCCAGTTTGGAAAAATATACAAAATATATAAATGACATGTAAATACTGGTGCAAATGTACTGAAATGAGTGAGATTGTGGTGATATTATAGAGAGTAGATGGTAGAAATACAGCAGACAGTAAAGAAAATTCACAAATATGCATCTGTTCCAATTATAGATAGACTTGTGTTCTAAGGACGTATGTTCTCTGAGAAACCGTACAGTGTTGTCAGTATTGAGACTCAGCCGATGTGTCCTGTCAACTGCATTACATACTGATGTGTGTCAGTACTGTCCTCATTCATCATGATCTTTTTAATCATTCAAATGTATTCTAACGACACAAGTGACTGTACAACCATTAAAGGCAACTATTTTTCCTTGCAAAACAGGAGATACAGTGAATTAATCTTAAGGTGAACAGAATGCGTGATATTTCCATGTGCTTGTGAAATTCCAGAGAATAAAAAGTGAGTCATAACTGCAAGATGAGCTGAAAAAAAAAGGTCCAAGGGTCTTATAAAGACACATAATATTTATAGGTGGAACATTTATGTTGAAGTTGATACAAAACCACAATGTACTCTAGTGTAATGAAAAAACCAAACAAACACAGACACAGTTAAGTCATAAAATAGATTTATTTAACTACTATTAAAACGTTCACTTCCAAAGTAGAACAACAAGACGTAGTCCTGGACGGCCCGAACAGTAACTGGCATAAGGCGATTTTCCTTTTCTGTGTGATTTACAATCTTTCTAGAAATACATGTTTTTTTGGCCGACTTTTTTCAGACGTGCTTACAGAGCAAAGTCCTGATGGGAAGCTCACATGGTCTGTTGTTAATTATTGTCTTACACGAGGCTGATGCTATAATCTTATCTGTTGGCAGGTTCTTTCCTTCCTTGGCTTTCTTGGCAGGATAATTTCTTCCTTGGCTTTGTGCGTTTGCCGCTATGGCGTCGCCCATACCCGGCGACTGTGCGTTTAAAGCATTAGCACATCACACAGGGAGGGTTTCAGAACAACACATTTCATTTCATTTGGAAAAAAAGACGATCCTTCCCTTCTCTATTGCTATATTATCAGGGCATCGAAAATGCAAAGGAGCTTTTGGTTACAAAATGTACTTCAGTCATCATTCCTGACGTATTTTGCATAAGCTATCACACTAAAAGAAACGTAATCCGTGTTAACAACAACACATGACACAGGATGACCAACAGCGCTGGACAACAGGCTGCATTAAAAGAGAAAAAAGCCTTTGCTGTGATGGAGTTCAGCAGTCGGCACAAGCAGTGGGCTGTCCACATGGCCTTTCCTGCTTTACACTGGATCCAAATCAATAAGCAGGTCAGTGCCTATAGGCATCACGTCTGCATGGGACCGCGTGTGATGTTGTTTATGTGTAAAAGCCAGAGGGGGATTTTCTGAGTCAGTCGGTTGTGATGGAGGCGACTGCGACGTTTCATTAAGCTGCTGTGATGCAGAGGCTGGCAGTCAGTCAAGATTACAGACGGACAGGCAGCGCGCATGCATACGGCCTGCGTCTGCGCAGACGGCTTTTTATATCCACACCTTCCCCTTCACAGATGGTGATGTAGCTTCATCCTCCCCCTGCCTACTACAACTAGCTTGTGCGTTCTGCTTCCTGCTGGCTCAAGAGCACCATTTTGAAAATAATTCCTCTTCGTTTTTTTTCATTCTTATGATATTTTTTGCATCGTACAAAAAGGAAATACGTGCACCAGTGCTCTGGCTCTAAAGACACAGACATCTGGTTAATGTGTTTCAGACGCCGTCAAGTGTTTGTCTTCAGAAAAAACAAAAAGACAGGGCATTGTTGGTGTATTATTGTAGAAACAGAGCTGCAAATCCTGCAAGTGCCCCATTTTACAATAAGACAGCCCGTCTTCAAAAGCAACTGGCGAAGGAATTTCATTTATTTTTCAATTTTGACTGAGAGAAAGAGAGATATGTGTGCTTTGTAGCTCACTGCAAGAGAGGTAACTGCGGGTGCACGACTAAAGGACGGGGGAAGGGAAAGGGCAACAGGGCACATGTGGGGCTGGGGGGAGTGGTGGTGGTAGGAGGGGGGGGGGGGGCATTACTGGAAGGAAGCACGGACGCAGCGGCCCTTGAGCGGCTGGGGAGGGCGGTAGTTGTCCACCATGCAGCACTCGGCCTCACCCTCGGCAGAGAAGAGCAGACAGCGGAATTTAGCCATCTGTGAAAAGAGAGAAGGGAGTTACAGTCAGACCTCCTGTGACCGTCACTCATCAAATACATGAGTAGTGTCCAGGCTGAGTCACTCTAAGCTGAGCAGTTGTTGTGACGATAACTCTGGTTAATGTCTAAAGGTTTTACTTTACTTCAGCCACTGGATATAATGGATTCTGTATAAATAGAACACTACGGTGCATTAGCATTAGCATTACTATTAGCGCGGTCAGATAAGGTCACAGAATCCTTTACTGACCTGCTAATTTCTGGAAATATGAGCGAAAAATCTTTTTAATACTTTAACATTTAATTAGTCTATGTTTTTTTTTTTTATATGTGTATATTGTTAGATTAGATTAGATTAAGTACATTTTTATTGACCCCAAAATGGGGAAATCCACTGGTCAAACAGCAACAGGGTAAAGTGCAAAAAAATGTGCATAAATATGGTAATGCAGAAAAAAATAACAAAATAATAACAATATTAGTCATAGTAAAAAATAAAACTATGCTATATACATATTTACATGTAGCATAATAATAAAATATATGTATCTATATTATTTATGTTACCTTATGCAATAACAATTTAGCTTAAACTCTTGCAACATTCATGTTATTTTTAGCTCACGTGTTTAGCTAATTATGCTATTAATGTTTTAACTTAGATTTAATTTGTTATTCCACATTTTACATGAACAATGAAATTAACTATTTTAATGTATTAGTTACCCACTTCTTAACATGTACAAGTTTTCGCTCTTTTGTTCACATTTCTGACACTTTGAACAACTATTCATTGAACTTTTTTTTTTTTTTTTTTTTAGTATTTATGTCAGTGTAACCGTGCTACATTTTGGGGTACATGGACCACTGGATACTTCCCTCATAGAGTACACACTGTGTAACTATACAACAGTGGCACAAACTGATTACATGTGTGGGCGTAGCTAAGAATTATTAGCTGATAGCATAAAGTAAACTCCTTACATGCATTAGGTCTTATAGCATACACCGCATGAATGAGTTCTTTGTGATTATATGGTGGTACAGCCTCGTATGGCACCACGTCTAAAGGTTATGTCCACACTTCTACAAGTTTACCCTTGAGACACCTACTCGGAGTATGAAATAAACATTTGACTGGGTGGTGTTAATTTTCACATGGTAAAAACAGTTCAGTCACAAGGGCAAACCTGAGAATAGAGGTCATTTGTTCAGATTAATGTGCGGTAAGAAGTCAAATATTAATGTCTGATGTAGGGTTAGGTTTACTTTAAAAGGGTACTAAATACTTTGCTCTTGCAGGTGTGATACCTGCTGCGCTTTTTGGTGGCGGCTGAAATTACATCTACATCAAATCTATGTCTGTTCACCTCCAGTATGTGACACATGTGGGATGATCATTTCCTGTTTGCACCACACTAACTCCCCACATAGTGACTCAGAAGCAGTGTGGTAATAATCAGAAACTGTGTGAAGACTATGTTTGCCTTTCTACCAAGTGTCTGCATTGCCTTTTCTCCTATTACATAAGCTTTCTCTTCTCATTTCAGCTCCTCAGATAATCTCAACAATTAAGCCCTTGATTAACATCGTAGAAACAGAGAGGATATTCTAGCCTACGGGCACTGATCCAACACAGGTGCAAGATAAATCCCTGTCCTATCACTGAATGGACTCGTGTGAGCTGCTGTACCGTACCTGCTCAGAGGTCAGAGTGATCGGCTGCTTGCAGACGATCCAGGTGACGCTCTCAAGCAGAGGGGGCGTGGTCAGAGAGCCGTCATACGTCCAGTAGTCTAAGCAGGTAGGGAGCAGGGTAGCAGGGTTGAAGCCTGGAAAAGAGGTCTGCTTCCCCTGAACACAACACACAGAGCGACAACAACAACAGTCAGGACGATGTGTGTTAATGCTGTAACATGAATCAAATTTAGGAAAATATGGGAACATACTTTGGATTTGATGGCACTGAAGGCATCAAGAACCTTCTGGAGACCGGGATTTGCGTCACCAATCTGTAAAATAACAACACGCAGTCAGCTGAGTCGACATGCTAGCAAGGGTTATGGTGATTCTAGTAGAACAAAAACCAGGTACTGACCTGTAGGAAGACTCCAACAACAGCAAGTCCATCAGGCTTGCTCGCAGCCTCCCCAAAGCTCGGATATTTGGTGTTCCAATGCACGAGATGGAGCTGGAAAACATTTGTTTCATTTTTACAACTCTGACCATCACGTCTGTACTGTTCTACTTTGACAAGAGTCATAAAACAGCATCTTTACCTCAGCAGGATACTTGGTCCCAGCCACGGTGTGTTCAGAGCCCTTGTCATCAGAAGCCCCCCAGTGGAAATGGAACTGCTTGAGCCTGTAGATCCCTGAGATGGGTCCATCTGTCAGAGCTGCAATGCAAAAACACACCAAAGTCAGTTGATCCCATGCAGCTTTAGATGGCTGCCCTCACTTTGATGGACATGGTTGTGACACATAAAACATAAACATCATAAACATCTACAAAATGGAACATGCAGATCGTCTTAACCCGTAAAGACCCAGTGCTGCTTTTGTGGCCGTTCCCAAATGATTTATTTCCTCTATATTTAACATTTCTGAAGTGGTTCGTCACCATTTATGATGATATAATCCTCTGTATTTTGCATTTTTCCAGCAAAAATATTTTTTTTCCTCTTAAATTAAACGTACTAATCAAATAGATGTTCATAAAGGGTTAATATACAAAAAAAGCTTCAGTGAAAATATATCTTTAACTGAACATAACTATGTTGACTTATCAAACTCTATTGAGTTTAGTGTTGTAAAAGATGGTGTTTCCATGGTAACTATGGAGCCTCTGAACCTCCAAATGGGTCATATCTGATGACAATGAAAAGATGACAAATTGTATTTTACACCAATATTTACATGGACTGATAGGATGAATGGATCAATAGGTATTAAACGCATATCAGTAGATGGTTTTGGTCACTGGCGGATGTTTGGGTTTTTATGGGTAACAACAGACAAATACAGACTGTGAATAAAACTTGAATGAACACACGTCACATGTTACAGTGGCAGACATCCGTCTTCACATAATCACAGTCAGTTCCTGTTGTGTAAGTCCTGGTCAAATGGAGGTTTGCACCAAGCCTGGGTTGATGTCCAGGTATTGTTAACATCAAACCTCCTTCCAGTGTTACGTAATCAATCTATTTAGAGGTTACAAAGTAGCTGAAACAGTTGCAGATAATCCTGTATATTGTTCTTGTATTTGCTTTTTCTATTGTTCTATTTCTGGTGCTGTGTTTGTCTCGTACACACTCTCTCTGACGCAGGAGGTTTGTTTCTCATAGGAGGCCTCAAGTGATAACAAGGTGTTCATATTGTACGAATTTAAGAGTTTGCAGAACTAAATGGAATTATTTAACATTGCAGATCAGTAAATATAACTGTGATAGTCATCTGTTCCCTTGTGCACGGACATGACGCAAGAAGCAAACGGAGCTGAACTTGATTTTGGGCTGACCCAGCTTATGTAAAAAGGCATGATGGAAAATAAGAACATGCAGCGAAGCACACCGAGGAAGAACTAAAAGGCCCGTAGAGGCTCATCTTAGAGCCTAAGCTGCATGTTTTTTTCATTTCAGTCAGAAAATAATCCATATTGTGTTGGTTGCATAACCCTGATCTGTCTTTTCAATCAACTCGAAGGACATGCATTTAAAATCCTTGAGAAAATGTTTTTTAATTGCATCTTGGGAATCTAAATCCAAGGGGAAACAATGCAATCTGTATTAAATATTGAAGGGAACAGGGCGGATATCAGGCTTTTTTCACTCAACAACACATTCCTGTGTCCAATTCGGTGCATTAATAGTTAACTCCAACCAGGCTGTTTGAAGAGTAACCTTCATTTTCTTGTGGTTTTGACCTCCCTGTCTGCAGAAAAAAGGTGGCCGTGGGAAAGGTTTACCAGGGGTTACATTACCAATTCAATTAACATCTTTGTGCTTGTCGTCTGAATGGAACTGCTTCAGCCTATTCAATAAGCTATTGTGTTGGCCACTGAATTTCAATTCTTAAAAACCGAGCACTGAAATAAAAAAAATAAAAAAAGCATAAATCATATAAGAATCCTGCAAAAATAATGGGCTATGTTTGTTGCCACTTGCTGTGGGCACTGAGGAAAGTGGGACACATGACTCATGCATCTAATATTAATATGTTATTAACATATGACTGCATTTTATATTCATTCAGAGGTGAACAAAGCAGATCTGGGTGCTGCTGCATCCTCTAAATCACCCTCATTGTGTCTGATCTTGCTCAGCTACACCCTAATAATAATTTTCTCTGTACTGACACGACCTTATAATATGAAATATGACAGAAATACTAGAAATCATGAGAAAAACCTTAATAAATATAATAAATTCTCACTGATGTTGAGCCCATGGTTGCAGTGAGTGGTTCTGTTCATAAAATAATAATAATATCAGACTAACTTGAGCTGTTGGTGTCGTCTGCGTAGGTCACTTGGAAGGAATGTCCGTTGTTGAGGATGTCTATACAGGTGGAGGGGTCGTACTTCAGTTTGAGCGGCTTCAATCCTCCGTCGAATGATGCTTCGCCAGGTACGATGTCAATGGGAGACTGCCGGGGTCCGTTGGCAATCGGGAAGTTATCAGCCCATTTGTCGGGTCCTAAAACCACACAAGCATGACAATGTGACTATTTGGATTTTTTTTTTTTAGGAATTAGACGCAATTGAGGATACCAATTACACATCGATGGTATGTGCTTTAAACGTGCATAAAAACGCATGCATCCATTCGGACTGGATTAAAAAAATAAATAAAAAAATCTCTGCAGTGGCTCGTGCATGCGCCGTTTTCATCCAATTCATTCAGCGCACAATGCCTGCTGGTATGACTGGTTTATAGCCTACTAAGATTCTCCTCAGTAATGTCATCCGTGCATCACATTATACATATGCACATTATATATATGCAAGCAGAGCCTCACCGTTATCTGCTGCGTATCCCCAAGACATTGTTACAGTTTGGATCTATGAGTGTCTAGAGCTGGAATCCCCTTAAGCGCGTCTTCCCCTTGCGCAAAGCAGTGCCCTCCACCTGACAGCTGCACAGCTTATATAGGCTAGGGTCCCCCCGTGGGAGCGCCGCGTCTATCTGCTCAGGCTGGTGTTGGCCACATGATGTCCACGCAGTGACCGGGAGGAGTTTCGATGCGCCGCAACGCTGCAACACTGTGGATCAATGAGGATCTCTCTCTCTCTCTCTCTCTCTCTCTCTCTCTCTCTCTCTCTCTCTCTCTCTCTCTCTCTCTGT
>JAPSES010000115.1:3863337-3875248 GCA_029822895.1 Maxillicosta whitleyi
GAGAGGACAAAGAGGAGGTGGGGGACAGGAGGGGGAGGATGAAGAAGAGATGGTGGTGGTGGTTTATGAAGAAGAAGTGGGGGGTAGGAGTGAGAGGAGGAAGAGTGGGGGGCAGGATAGGGAGGATGAAGAGGAGTTGGGGGGGTATGAAAAGGAAGTGGGGGGCCGGAGGAGGTGGGGGTAGCAGTATAAGAAAACTAAATGTATCCAAATTCAGTTTTTCAGTAAAAATCTAATCTTTTGTGATTAAAAACATCAAATAAAAGTAGTTACTTGTATTTTTTTCATTTTTTTTTTGTTTTTTTCATTTTTACCATTTTTACTGTATTCTTGCATCATTGTAAAAGTGGAAGAAGTGTTTGTCCATTTTGTTTAGTGTTTGATGAAAGGTCAGACTTATTATTGTATTTCTTCATTAGTTCATGAGCGGAGCAGATGAATGAACATCTGTATCTAATGATGTTCCTCAAACACAGACTCAGCTGGATCTACCAACATTCATACAGTCTATTTGATCAGATGAAGTCCATATAAAGACCTGGACCTGGACCACAATGTAGAATGGGATGATAGAGGGAGTGGAGCTAATGAACAAATAAACAGTGTCTACAAACAAACAAACAAACGGACAAACGGACGGTGCTGAGCAGGAGAAGGAAGGAGCAGCAGCCAGCAGTGTCTGAAGGTGACTTTAGGATGAAGACGAGGAGGAGGAGGAGGAGGTTTAATTTTTCATTTCAAAGAGATTCAGCAGATTTAATATAAGGACGACGGAGTGAGAATCAGTGATGGATGATTGATGGAACAGAGAAGGATCATCTCAAAACCAGGACCAGGTTTAACCCTAGAACAGCTGAACAGCCAACATCAGACCAGAAGAACCCACCTACTGACTGTCAGACCAGAAGAACCCACCTACTGACCGTCAGACCAGAAGAACACACCTACTGACCGTCAGACCAGAAGAACACACCTACTGACCGTCAGACCAGGAGAACACACCTACTGACCGTCAGACCAGAAGAACACACCTACTGACGGTCAGACCAGAAGAAGAACACTAATCCTATCAATCCATTTAAGTAATTGGTGTCAAATACAGTTCTTCTTCTTTTCATGGTCATCAGATATGACCATAATTGGACATTCAGAGGCTCCGTAGTTACCATGGAAACACTGTCATCTTCTCCAACATTGAAACCCATGGAGTTGGATCAGTACCAATGAATGGACACAGTGGGTTTATAATAAATTTGAATGAAAAACTCAATTTTTAAAAATTAAATCTAGGAAAATACAGCATTTACACTGAAAAATGTCAAATATGGAAACTAATAATAGAATAAATATTGATAAATTAAGAAAAATATTGATGTGTAATTTGTCTTTGTGGTCCTGTTGTCTCTGTCCTCTTCATGTGTCTCTGTTCTCCATCACTTCTTTCCATTTTGTCAAAATCTTCTGGTCATATTGAGGTAAAACTCAGTTCCATGTGCTTGTTATTCTTTGGTGGAAACAGTGAGTGTGTTCTTTCTGTTATTTGCAGATGAACAGTCTGAGGTTGGGTTTATTTCTGTCCACCTGATGAATCCAGTATACCTCTCATTGCTCCATTTACTCCATCAAGAAATAAAACTAAAACATCTGAAAAAAAAAAAAAAAAAACCTGATGGTCAGAAGTAAAAGCACTAAAACATCAGTGATGGATGAGCAGAGCGTAAAAATCTGAGGTGAAAAGAGAAACGCGACTCAGAGAATGAGAGTGAACGGAGTGAAATATTCATATGATATTTTCTAAAAGCCTCAACAAACATCCACGCACTTTAATGGATGTTAACACACAAACACAGATGAGTGTCTTTATGAGTGCTGTGTGTCTGCGTGTGTATCTGTGAGTGTGTGTCTGCGTGTTCGTCTGTTGTGTTCATCTGCGTGTGTGTCTGTGAGTGTGTGTCTGTCTGTGTGTGTGTGCCTGCGTGCTCGTCTGTGTGTATGTGTCTGTGTGTGTGTCTGCGTGTTCGTCTGCATGTATGTGTCTGCGTCTGTGTGTCTGTCTGTGTGTGCGTGTTGACGCCATTCAGGGACTGATGGGAAAGATCACATGATCAATGTCCATCCAAATGTTATTTTAATAAACGTAAAAGCAGACATAGAAACAGACACAAGAACAAACAGACTCCAGGTGTTTTATTTCTGTTCATGTTAATGAGCTCATTCTTCAACATGGATCCAACAATTAGTCTCTTTTAAATTAAATCTCAAATATCATAATTTTTGCATAAAAAATTACCAAATGGAAAAACAACATTTTCACCAAAACTCTAATTTTTCCAATTAAAAGTTTTTGTGCTGGTAAGAGGTGGTTTTTCAGTCGTTGATAAATTGTTATATTACACAAAACTACAATGAAAAAACAAACATTACACTAACATTAACATTACACTGACGGTTTTATCCAAAGTGACTTACAAGGTATAGGCATGTATAGCATAAAGGGCCTTGCCCAAGGGCCCGCCTGGGATTTGAACTGGCAACTTTCCACACCAAAGTCTGCAGTGTTAATCACTAAGATATGCAGTCGCTTAGCAGCCACATTTTTATACAAATAGAGTCATGTGACTAAAAAAAAACCTGGATGTGGACGAACGTTACAACAAGAAAAGAGTTTGAACAGAAACATGGTGTGGTATGTGTGGACACACCAGGAACCTGAATAATGGAATAATTTAGTACCAGATAGAGCGTAATATATAATAATAATGAATATATCTGTAAATAAACACCATATTTATGTTCATGTTTATGGAATGACTTCTACTGTCAGCTACCAGAATAAATAAACTAATCAGCACATTTAGGATTTAATGGACAAACTGACATTATACAATTCTAATGGAAACGCGACTAATAACTTAATGCTAACAGTAGCTAACATAGCTGTATGTTGCTAACAGGCCTGGCTGTGATTAATTTGCAGTAAACTTCATGGAACATTCGTCTGATCAGTTCCTTTGGTTCATTTAACATCTTAACCACCACTACATTCAAGTGATGTGTCAGGAGAACAAAATGTTTTTATTTAATAAACACAAGCTCTGTAAGTCAACTACACCTGTCCAAACAAGACAGATAAATCCTTCTTTTCACCCTAAAATTACAGTTACAAGAGATTTTTTTTTTTTTTTTTTTTTTGCAAAAAGCTCCATCTGTATACTTATTAGGTATTCAAATAAAGTTAAAGATTCATTTAAAACCTTGTTATTTCATCACGTGGATAATTTAACAGCAGTAAAATATTTGCACATGAATATAACAGTATAGATTAGGCAGAGAAATTACTAAATTAAATACATTTTATGTTATATAAGTTACAGTCACCATAAAAATACAGTGAAAAAGGACAAACTTTCCTTCTTTAATAAACCAAAATCAGATCTCATCTCAAAGTGGCTTTAATCTGGTAATCGCACATCTATCCATCCTCATAATCAGTCTGCTGGCTGATTTTTTCCCCCCTTCCCCTCAAGTGAATTATTACTTCTATTGTCCAATTGGCTCCAACTTCCCACCCTGTTGTTTGGACAAGCTAACCTTATTTCGCTGTCCAATCTATCTAGGCCAAAGTCAATACAAACAGTGATTTTTCATGGTACTGGCAGGGGCAAATTAGTCTCCTACACATACAGCAGCACTGCTTAGAACAGAGAATTCATTGACTCTGTCCAAAAAGAGGATGGGAGATTTTTTTTTTTTTTTTTTTTCACTCTCTATAATACCGACTGCAACTGGGTCCTCCTGACAGACCTCACCAAGCTGCTGGTGCTGATAACACCAGCCTAGACAGGCAACAATGAAACAAACACTGTAGCCAATTACACAGGCTACGAGGGGAGACTAACATTTAGGGAAACACAGCTGACCACAGTTCCACAGAGATGGCCCCAATCTCACTTTAATTACATTTAGGCCGCGATAATGCATCACCACTTAATCACGAGACCAAATGAGATCCAGATGGATTCTGGGTGACAGGAATAGCACTGTTTGTTGAATGCGCTCTGCTCGGAAAGCTCAGATTATGTTTGTGTTTTGCTCTACATTGCAGTGTGGCTTGTTCTAAGCCGCTGGAGTGAATTAAATAGCTTTTTTATACTGGTGTGACATAAGTAGCACGGCAGAATCATAGCAGCGCTTCCGTCTCTCAGAAGTCACAGTTTTATGATTTGCATTAAGTCTTTAGTCTTAAAAAGGATGGAGCGCTATTAGTGTAATTAGGCGGTATTCTTTAGAAAAATAAAAACAAGAAATTAGAATGAAATCGGACTGAAGCACAAGAACACAAAGTCAAATATCAACCCCCCCCTCGTTGTACGTACGTTTGAGCCCAGAGGAGGAGGATGATGTGGGAGGTCTGGAGGACGAAGAGGAGGAAGAGGAGGATGTTTTGATGGGGAAGGAGGTCTTCCCACGGCGGGAGGAGGGGGCGAGCACTCTGGAGCGTTTGAGTGGGATCACGGCTCTGGGTGGGGGGGCCACTCGCCCGTGGTAGTCAAAGAGCCTTGAGAAAAGAGAAAAAAACTTATCATATTACAGTTCACTTTTCCTATCTGGGTCTTTTTTAGATAGAGACTATAGCATTGAGCCATCTGCTCAAGCTAAAAGGGTTTTCCGCTTAGTTCACCATCGCCTCTTTCTAAAGCCCATTATCTGTTCCCAGTATTGTATTTCAAGATAGATTTTTCAATGGATTTCCTTTGGGTTCTATCTCTCAAACTGCACTCATAAAACAAAAGTCGGATGTAGCAGTCCAAATCTACCCCTCCTCTCCTGTGAAAGTGTCACGAGCGTGCGAATAATCCCTTCACGTATCATTGAAAAGCAGAGGATGCAAAGGAAGTGGGTGCTAAATGTCAAATGAAGGTGTCAGCTTTGACTGTTGTCGGTGGCAGTGTACGTCTGTCACGGCTCTCAGCGAGTTTGACATTTAGGAAATGTCTCACCAGATAAGCACTGTGATCACTGGTGGAGAAATGAGAGGGGGAAACAAGTGGTCTTTCATTAGCGTGTTCGAGTTTGTGCGCTCCATCTGTTCTTCCATTCTGACAAGTCGATTTCTGAGAAATAACTTCTTCAAACTGCCTCAGTGGGACATTTCTAGGATTACATTGGATGAGGAGGACTCGTAGGGCCTGATTTAGTAGCATCACAAATGAAGGGCACACATTTGTTTGCTCATGCTATTGATTTGCACGCCATGGGTGATCAGTGAAGATGGTCTGCACAAATGACAACAGGTGCAAAGTCCTGGAGAACGCCCTATTTAAATGAGGCTTTTGTATGTGCTACTGCTTGTTGTCATGGAAACAGTACGGTGTAAAAACTGCTGTGGGATCCACCAGCACTGATGGGAACAGTGACTGGAATGATCCAGACGCACGGAAATGGAAGGTTGGAGGAGTTTAGTCGTTGAAGGTATTGCATGACTCCTCCTTGTGACTGGCTTCAAATCATCTCCTATAGTTCAGATCTGCCCAATCCTGGTCCAACAGAGCCACTATCCTGCATGTTTTAGATCAGGGGTGTCGAAGTCCAGTCCTCGAGGGCCGGTATCCTGCATGTTTTAGATGTTTCCCTCTTCCATCACACCTGACAGTCATTACCAAGCTTCTGCAGAAGTTGATGTATCAACATTTCACATGCAACAAATAATTAGTTTATTAACGGCATCTGACTTTGCATGTTTTAAGTTTATTAAAGCCATCTTTATTTGTGCACTACAGCCAAGTTCTTAATGCAGTGTTTTACATGAACTACAGTGGAATTGTTGCTCTACAGCAAAATAAAAAATAACATTCGGGTATACATGTGTCTGTTTTCTGTAAAATGTTAAAAAATAAAAACTGTAAATTTTTTTTTAAAAAAGCCTAAAATATCGGGATGCATATCGCGTTGAATACCATTTACTGGGATGCAGATATATGGCGCTACGTATCATATCGTGACCCCTGTATCGGTACCAAAGTTGTTGATAATACCCACCCCTAAGTAAAACATGCAGGATAGTAGCTCTGGAGGACCAGATCTGAACTAGTTCATCTACAAGTTCTAAAACAGCAGTTCTGGGTGGGCCATTTGTCTTAATTAGCTTTTCTTCTGTCACTGGTTCTCTGGTTGTGCCTATTCCGCCTCCTCGCCGCAACAACTGCGGCTAATTTTACACAAAGCTGTGCCGGTTAAAACCTGCCTTTCACATGTCCTAAATCAGCCACTGCAGTCGGTTTCAGGTTTGGTCAATCACATTTTGTACACTACATAAATATTTGCTTCTACTCCTCTCAATAATTTAGCATGTTCTGCCAGAAACGTTCATATTCATTAAAGCAAACATGCTAAATAGGTGAGCTAATCTGCCCTCGGTGAGTCCTGTTAGTAGATGAGCTTCAGTGTGTTTTTGCATGCACACTCAAATTTGCTCACATTTTTACACACAAACTTTTAGCAAATCAGGGTTTTAATTACATGTCAAAATCTCTGGGAAGTTCCTGTTATGTCCTCGTTAAATCCCAAATTTAATAAAAAAAAAAAAAGAAAAAAGAAAATGATACATACCTGCTGTAGAAATCATCCCTGTAGTACTCGTAATCAAATTCGTAACCACTGTGAGAAAAAAAACAGAGAGGAAGAGATAAAGAAAAAGGATGGGTTGAATTAATAGGAGACATTTTGAATCCGTCAAAAGGAAGCAGATCAAACTTAGGCTGTTTTGACTGGAATGGACATGTTTCAGGTTACGCCTGCGCTCAGGCCAGGTTAAGCAGCAAGCCTAAGCTTCGCAAAGTCCGCAGATGTACAAGGAAGGGGGAGGGGAAAAGTTTCACAGGGGAAATGGAGAAGAATAAAGAATAAAAAGAATGAAAAAAATTAAAATCTTTTTCACCCTGGAGAAGAAAATCAATGTTAAGTACATGCTCAGGAAGGCAACTAATTTGGAATTCAGAGAGAGAAATAAAATAAAGGAGAATAGAAGGAGCTGTATGAAACGCTGCTATTCTCCCAGGAATTTTAATTAGGATTAATGTATTACTATTTCAATTTGGAGTACTGTTGTGTTGGTTTTTGTCTCTCCTGTTCCTGTTTGGTAATTACCATATTACATCCTGGCTGTCTTCAGCTGCAGCTATAAAATGCAAATGAGGCTTTATATTAACACAATGCACAAGCTAATAAATTAGTAAAATAAGACATGTAAATGCAACAAACCAACAACTCAGAGGAGTGCATTGTGCATCGGTGTGGATATGAACTTCGCAACGGACAGAGTGTCACATCCTAGTGTTGTGTGAATGGGAAAAACATGTCTAGGCCTCTGTCACATTAGACTGCAGTAAACAAGCAGCGCTTTGATCTGTTTGTGACCAGGAGATGTGTACGGAGCAGCAAATCAGGGTCATGCTTAATGAAGCTTATACAACAGCATCTCCTTTGAGCTTTACAGGCCTGTGCCAAACTGATTCAAGTCAAGGCTGGGAAATGTGGAGAACCCGAAAAACCCAATTAGACATTCGAGGTTTACATTTTAGAAACATTTAAGAACCTTTCAAAATGGAACAGGACGCGCTGTGTTCGGAATATTTCGCAGAGTTCACTTCAATACTGAATTATGTGTTAATATGTACGATAGGATAGTACGTGTTTTTTGTTTTTTTCCTTCAGGGATCACCACAGCGAATCAGATTAGCATGTTGATTTGGCACAAGTTTTATTTTTCTGTATTTATCCAGGCTTGGGACCAGCACAATGAGACACTGCCCCCTTGTGGTTATAGGTGTGTATAGCGTAAAGGGCCTTACCCATGGGCCCACCTGAGGTTTGAACCAGCCATTTTCCACACCAAAGCCAGTGACGTAAACCATTAAGCTACCCAGTCACTAATAACACCTGAAGAGCTGGTGTAAAGAGGGTGGGGCTTACCTGTAAACAGCTGAGAGCGGTCGTTTGGAGCCGGCTTTAGGCCTGTACGGCTTCGGCTCGCCCGCCATGTTTATGTCTGCAAACACACACGTGAATATCATCAGTGCTGGTTCCATAAAATGGGCAGGGCACAACAAAATAGAGTCAATACAGTGTAGAAGTCTTAGTCCAACATTTGTTTATTGGTTTAGTGATGTTCTAATGATCACATATATGCATTTCACAGTCTGGACATATATGAAGTATGTACAACAGGGAAAAAATAAATAAATAAATAAACCACAGTGATCATATTTAACCTTAATTAGTTCAGACAATATCCAATCCAGTCCAACTTTATTTATAAAGCACTTTAAAACAACCACAGTGGACCAAAGAGCTGTACAGGAAAATAAATTATTAAAAAAAAACAGAGTAAAATACAAGAATAGATGAAAGCAATTAAATCTGTACAATTAAAAACAACAACAAATTAAGAATAAGAATCAATAAAATCAATACCAAGTAAAACAGCTGAGTAAGAATGACACATTTATAACGTGTCACATGGTTTCCAAGCAGAAAAAAATGGGTTTTAAGAAGGGATTTGGGACAATATCCTCCTGACAACCAGCAAAGGGAAAGTTGGAGCTTTTTGCATTAAACAACTGTCTTGATCAGAAACTGTATAATGCAACCTGACCCTGTGCTAAAGCTGTTAAAAAAAAAAAAAAACCCTACTAAGTCTGCAGTCACACCTATTGTTCCGTATATTTCCTGTACACCTTATATCTGTAAGTGTTATATACTATGTTTATGTCCTCTGTTGTAAGTCACTTTGGATAAAAGTGTCTGATAAATGTAATGTAATAATGCAACAATTTTTTCCAATATATTTTTTTTTATTATTTTTATTTCTATTTATCAAGTGAATGTCCTTGGCAGTGAACAGCAGTTTTAAAGTAAAATCATGAAACTTTCGTCCACTACAGATGACAAAAATGCATTGCTGGGTTTCAGGAGGATATGAGATTCATTACATTCATTTTCATTTTCTGATGTTTTATGTAACACATGTCAGACAAACCTTTCGTTCATTACACACACTCTAGAATTTCTAAGAAAATATCTGCTTCGGACATGAAATGTGTTAAATTTTACATAATTTAATAAGATGAACCAGAAAACAAATGACACAAGTACTAGTTAAGTCAAGTTTTCAATATCTATGTTGGTGTGTTATTACTCCACCCCCTGAAACGGAGAAATGGGGCGTTGTTTTTGGTTTGGTTTGTTTCTTTCTTTTATTGTTAACGCTCTAGCAGCAAAAGTAGTCGATGCATTCATAGCATATCATATGGTTTGTAGATAATGTAGTAGGTTTCCCAAATCTGACAAATGACAAGATGAGATTTTACACAAATATTTATTACTGAAAACCAGAAATCAATAGAAGTTGGATAAACAGATTTCCTTTTCTGAACAAGTCATCACCAGCACCAGAAGAGGAAAAGCCCCCGCCTTCAGGGGTCTGTTTGTTTAACAGAGTGGGAGGGGTCTTTCATAAAATGGGTGTTAACCAGAACTATCCATGAAATGTCACAGTGTCACTTGAGCTGAGCCTATGATTGTGTTCAGATACATGTTGTATAAGTATACAAACCACACCTGAATACATGATATGTACACTTAATATATATGATATATAATATGGAGTGATAATATATGATAGATTAAAACTACTACAATATTCCGTGACCCAGAATAGATGTGGTTAAATTTTGGGAAAAGTATGTCAAATTTCAAATTTTTCAATGAAATTTTAAATCTTTTTTTTTATTTTTTATTTTTTTAACTTATAATGGGTAATATTTCAAATGTCTATAAAAACATAAATTTTGTTTCAACTTCAAACTTGCTACATATATAGAAAGTGATATGGTGACATCAGCACACGCAGACATGGTGACATCAGCTGGACTGAAGCTCAAATACATGTGAGGGGCGGGGTTTGTTGAGCCTGGCACCACTTGTTACATATATATGTTGATTTATTGTGGGCGGCTGTGGCTCAGTTGGTAGAGCAGGTTGTCCAATGACTAAAGGGTTGGCGGTTCAAATCCTGGCTCCTACTGTCCACATGTCGAAGTGTCCCTGAGCAAGACACTGAACCCTAAATTGCTCCCAGTAGGGTCTGGCATAGTAGTACCTTGCATGGTAGATTAGCATAGTAGCCGTCTACTGGTGTATGAGTGTATGCGTGTGTGAGAATGGGTGAATGTGAGGCCTATGTAAAGCGCTTTGAGTACCAATAGGTAGATATAGTGCTATATAAGAGCAGTCCATTTACCATTTATGTACATTTATACAACGGATTCAGAACCTGAAAAGTCAGTGTATGTCAATGTGCAGATGCTGTTTTGAGGTCGATTGAGTCACTGAGACAAACATTCCTTTCCGTTCCATTTGATTCTCAGAATTTCACATTTTATTTATTTTATTATTTGTATTTGTGAAACTACAATCAACCATCACTATGGACTGTTTTTGACTTTATTAGGGACTCAAATTGGGAGTTTGTGTTTATTCTAGAAGTATTTTACTTGTAGACCATTATTCATGTGCCTTTTAAGGCTGTGCATATTTTCTTGCTGTATGTGAAGTGAATATTTCTGTTTATTTCAACCCTGGAGAAAACCCCCACCAAACCCAAATGCAACTTTAGACTCTGCACAGTACTGTATATTTATAAATGAATGAGATGTAAATAAAAGATCTAACTTAACGCAAACGATGTTGTGTAAAGCAAATCAAAAATGCCAACAGAAAAACAAACCCTTAAACGTCATGAGAGTAAAAAGACGTAAATATTAAAACATTAACTGTTAATTCAGCTACTTAAAAATATTCTCCAGTTCACTGAAAGCGTAAGAATTCAGCCACCGATATTTCCTCCTCTGCTGTGTCGTCTAATTTAAAAGCTGAGAGCTGTGTGGAATGAAAGCAAAAACAATTTTTCCCCTCTTCAGAAACTTTCACAGAGCGGGGGCTTCCAGTGATTGTGATGGTACTCGATACAGTGGCTCAAAGCAGCACTCCAGCACAAGGGAGCACAAAAGCATTACACCACGATAAAGAGAGTAAAATATCAATTCACAATCCCTCAAGCTATTTCTATATAGTTGGACTGAATTTTTCATGTGACATTTAAATAAGTTACACACAAAGCTCCAGTATTGACGTATTCGGTAATGCTTCAGGTGCATTGTGAGAGCAAATGTTCAAAGGAAAGAATGGAGACCTTACTGCTCCTGCTGAAAAGATTAAAAAAAATGAATTCTTTTTACAGGAAAAAAAAAAAAAAAAAGTGAAATCATGAAACAAAGGCAAAACCGAATGAATATAAAAGAAACTGGAAGTTACAGGAGCTTTGATTTATAGCTGGCTGTTCATTTTTGCATTAGTGTTACGATGGGGTGTACAGTGTTTGTGACCGAGCCAGTCAGTAGTTTGGGTTGTTAAATGGTTATCTGTGTGTGTTGCCAAGGGTGTTGCAAGGTCTTTGTATTTTCTATTTTTTTTTTTTTTTTCACAGTCTGAGTGGCTTCTGGGACGAGAGCCAGTGGGCCAAAACCCACCCAGTCCAAAGTGAAACACTCAGAAGCCGAGCAAAACAGCCCGTAAACTTTATGAGTGAGTGTGAGAGGCTATTTTCTAAAAGGTAGGTGGAGAGCACGAGAACGGCACTAGGAGAAGATCGCTTAGAAATGAAAATAAAATCGCTGCAGTATGGGTCAGCAATAAGGAATACATGTGTTTATGGGACATGTGCTGAGTCTGTTTTGTGACCTTAGTGAATAAGTGTCTTTGTTGTCTACATCTAATAGAAAAAGACCATCATTGAGTTCTATGTATGTAGGGCTGCATGAGATTGGGAAAAAAATTACTTGTTTTTTAAAGA
>JAPSES010000115.1:3912014-3928014 GCA_029822895.1 Maxillicosta whitleyi
AAGGGTGAAGCTCAGTGACCTAACACTACTTCTAATTTACTGAAAACACTGACGACGGCGCAGACTAACACTTTGTTAAATGCCACTAAATCATTTCAGCTACTTGATAACACAACACAGGGAGTTGTTTTTGCTAGCAGTAATGTCAGCCATGCATAATATAAAGGCAACAGACACTGATTAGTTCTAGCTGGTGTAATTAGACGGCTATCTGACAGACAGCAGACATAAAAGTCTATTCAGAACCTGAAAAACGTATGAACTAACCCATGGAGGAAAGGCCTATTGTCTTTATTTGTCAGTTTGTGCATTGCTAATGTACATGGTGTTGATTGTTGTTGTCTGCTTATCTGTCCTTTTATATATAAATAGAAAATTAATCATTGAAGGCTTATTAGGGATTTTGAAAAGAAACACCATTAGACATCATGGGAAAAACACGCCTTTGTATTTGAGGTTTTGGAACAGGAGCCACGGTTTGTTGGAGTCGATCTCTAGTGAAAGTCAGTGATGAGTGATGTTACACTGCTGCTTAAAGCGTCTTCATCAATTTACAGTTGTTGCTTCATTTTGGTCGCAATAAAACTTGTTGTTAGCCATCATAATTGTTGTAATTTACTAGTTTTACAATAAAAATTTAAATGTACCTTTTTGTCTGTTTAATCTATTGTTTATATGGTTCTATTTTGTATATATAGCCTGTAAAAATATATATATTATTGGGGGGGAAAGCCACATTCTAACCATAAATACCCATTTTAACCACATGCAACCATCTGGTTTATTTAATTCTCACTCAGGACAAAGTATCAGCCTTTAGACTTAAAAGAATTATTGATTTGACATAATTATTGACAACATCTGAAAATGAATATTATCAAAAAATATGTCAAATCAGTGTATCAAATATAAATAATAAATAATAATAATAAATATCAATGGAAGTTCAACAAACTATAGGCGTATTGTGTCTGAATATTTTCATCCACTGCATACGACCATATTGGCTTCAGGTTTAAACTGTGGCTTCCCTATAAAATAAACAGAAAATCATCGACTGTATTCTATTACAGAATTTCAACATCTACCTCTACCAGGATTCTCCACTTTGGTCGATCGTGGCCAAAAATCACAACATCCTCCTGTTATTTGATGAGTTATCAGTAAGAAAAAATACTATCTTCTGTATGTCGTAGTTCCACATACAAACATCTGTCTATAATCACACCACTAATATATGTAAGAGCATGTACAGTACACAGTGGAAACACTTACAGTAATGTTTCACACACATTCACTTCCTATCCTCTTCTCCTCTGTATAGTTCACTTTCTGTGTCCTGTGCTGCTTGCTATGCATCATGTTGGCCCAAAATGACGATTGATTGCAGTGCCACTGCCTTTGTAATCCGCTTAGGATGGATTTTGCATCTAAATCACTTTATTATTTATGTGCCTAACTCTTGCCAATGCCATTTGGAGGCAGTATGATTGGTGATCCATCACACATTATCCTTCACTGTGGTCATTAATATTGTAATAGGATGGACCTTCACCATGAAACTTCCAGGTGGATGGCAAAGCAGATCTCACATGGGAGGGTCAGGCTACTCAAAACAAAAGCCATCAGGACGGAGATTATCAGGTGTGTTTGCTACCATATGGAGTCTCCAGAGATGTTGTTAGCTTGCCCTCGCTCTGCTATTAACCTCTCTCTCCTCTTGTCTTTCTCTCCTCTGTGTCTTCATACATGGCCTCTTAAAAATATGGGATGTTTTTCTTTTATTCTCTTTCTATCAGGGCTTCAATCACCACCTGCCAATCACACACATCTGCTGCCTCAAGGCAGACACACGAAAGCACACGGTGCCACATCAGGACATGTTTGAAACAACCACGTCTGCAGATGAGAAAAACAAGAAAAACAGACACTTATCTTTGCACATAAAGGGCAAGAGTGATATGCATCACAAAACATCCGCAGCGAACACATCAAAGCAGACTTATACAATCAGAAGCCTTCGTGAAACTTTTAAAAACCCCGACTTTTCTGTTGACTCTGTGCAAAGTGTCGAGAGAATATGAATTATATACTGTCAGTGTACAGTATAGATTTGGTGATTTAGTGGCAGCATGATCTGGAGCCTCAGTGCATGCTGGGACAGCTCAGGGCATAAAATCTGTCACTCTTTGACTCCATGGCAACCCACTGAGTCCAGTGAAGGAGGAGCCTATAGAGATGCAGCAGATAGATCTCAGTGGGCGAAGAAGAAAACTGCTCCGATGCATTTGTGGTTCATGGATGCCAGCAATCATCATGTCAGTGTGTCATGAGGAATTCCCCCAGTCAGCTTTTAGCCAGAGGGAAGGGAACACTCTGCAACACAAGTGAGACATTGAGATATTTGCACCAAAAGTGCCTTATGCCAGAGTAATGCCGCTGACCTCAGATAGCTGGAGCACTTTATGTCACTGTAAGTGGTGTTAGTGGATTTGAATCTCTCAGCACCGTGGAGAGAGCGCACAGCATATTTGTATGCAGTAGTTACGTTTACTGAGCCTTCACACTGGATTCCACTGCTGTTTTGTTTATTATTTTAAATACATGTTCCATTCCAGTATTATAATATCAGCTCAGTGTTTTATAGATTATTGACTTGTGTGAGAATGCATACACTTAATTTTTGTCTATTTTTTAGCTGCACATCCTTTTTATGTAGCTCTGAGATGTAAACAACCAAGTTAATATCAGTCAATTAATTAATCAATCAATCAAATTGTATTAATATAGCACCAAATCATAGCAAACGTTATCTCATGACACTCCACATATAGAGTCGAAACCAAGCCGTCCAGTCAATTTACCGAAACCCAACAGAATCCTCCAGGAGCAAAACACTTCATGTGTTCTTTAACATAATAGTTTCCTACTATTAGATTAGTCTCATCAACTAATGTACAACAAGTAAGTTTCATGTGACATTATGCCAGTATCTGGTACACTTCTACATGAATAAAACTTTGCTACAATACTTTATTTATAATCAAGACATTAACCAGAATGATTTTTTACCACTAGTAGTGAAAACACCAATTCCACACGACTTCACAATGTCACCAAAGACCTTTTTTTTTTTTAATGAGGGGCCGTATGGGACATAATTCAGAATTAGCATTCACACACGTAAAATACTTCCTCAAACATAATTTTTTTTAAACTTAAACAGTAAGTCATTTTACCCAAACAGGAAGTGATTTTATCTAAACAGGAAGTCATTTTATCTAAACAGGAAGTGATTTTATCTAAACAGGAAGTGATTTTATCTAAACAGGAAGTCATTTTATCTAAACAGGATGTAATTTGACCTAAACAGGAAGTGATTTGTGCTGAACAAATGAGCATAGCACATATAAAACGTTCTTTATAATTACTGTTCTGCATAAGATAGATGTTGATGTTCAGTCTGATAAAAGAAAATGTTTCTCTGTGGATTTTTCTGGAATGTATGGGCAGATTTTGATCACTAAAGGGGAAAAATGAGCGTGGCGCACATCCAGGCATATTTGCACCTAATGGTAGATTGGTATTGCTCAGCGGTTGTCTACTGACTGTCTGTAGACACATTGGCCAGAATCTGTGCAGAAGCTAACAAACTCTGAAGTAACGTCACTGCTTCAGATAAATGGGTCGTCAGTGGTCGGTGCCTGCAACACTCTAGTTCCTGCTTGTCTGCCTCTGCCAATGAAAAAAGGAGGGGGGGGGGGGTTCTCCACCTTCCAATTACAGTAAAAAAAAAAAAAAGTTTGAAAAAGTGTTTCACATTCATGTATGAGCATTTCCACATATGTTTGTGAGCACATTTCACGTGTGTGTGTGTGTGTGTATTCTAATTCTGAATTATGTCCCATAATCTTTTGCTGTTGTTTTGATTGAGACGTGAAGAAATAAGATAGTTTGCATGGAAAAGCAAGAAAAACAAACAACAAAAGATGATTCATATTTTGGACAAACCCCCTTATAAATATTTCATTTACAATATCCTTGTGCATAAATCTATTTTTTACAAATGTGCTGATTTGCATTGTTGAGTTCAAGTTAAAGGAGAAGTAAAAGCTTTGCCTCCTGCTAAATATTCAACATCTGCTTTCATTTCAACAGGGTCGTCTTCATGAGTCTTAACGCACATAGTGCTACAACCCTTCTACTTATACAGAATAACGTTCCATCCACTGCTATTTAGTCATGATTGCTATGCTCATAGTCCTTGATGTGATTTTGTGAACTGTTCATTTTTGATACCCTATTGAAGCATTCGTTTTTTTTTTGGGGGGGGGGGGGGCTGCCAGCGGTGTTTTTGTACAATCCTACCATCCATTCATCAGCTGCTTTTCATCCATATGCACACGCAAACAACTAAGTGATAGACTCATCCTCTGCGGTGGCAGCAGACTGCGACCTTTGACCCTGGTGTATCATTGAGCACACAGATTACTCATGACCAGTGGTGGGGCTGAGCGGCAGAAGTGGATGTGTGCAGGCGTGTGCAAATCTGATGAGATTATTCCACTGACCTCTTTTCCAGTCCAACACCATGCCTTCAAACATACTGTGCAGAAACTCAGCCTCCGCAACACAACACGCGCTGTTTCTATTCATGTGGGTGGGAGATGATGTCAGCAAACAGAGGGAATGACAGCTGAAAAACCAGCGTGTGTCGGTACAGTTTGTTCAGTTACAGGGCGGTATCGCCTCTCTTACAGCTCTGAACTATGAAAATGAGGTGCAATCAAGTCGCAGGTAATAACACTTTAATGAAACATTTTTGAACAGGAAGACAGATCCTTAGCGCAGGTCATTCCTCAGCTCTGAATCATTACATGGCTGATTCATTTCTTTGGCATGTTAATATAAAAATCATCAGCCTGGGCGGATGAGACTAAGGGTGTCCTTAATTGTCAATTAAGGCTGTATCTTCCAGTCAGACTCCTGCCACATGACTCGCAGATTGAGTGATAACTATGAGGGCAGGACTGCTTTGCTGCAAGGTTGGTTTGGAATTAACTCTGGAGTAATGGAAATACTTTCCATTATGTTTGCTTTCTCAACCAAATACAAGCAATCACACGTGAAGACAATCAAATGGTTTGCAGAGTAGTCACAAATAAATCAGTAACAGTAATATTATAGATATGGTACAGTGCTCAGAGATGGTTTTGGCTCTGACTGGTGAGCTGAAAGGCTTTTAATAAGTGATGGTGATGATGATTTTTTTTTCCTGCCTATTCGATAATTACAACATCCATAACACCAAAGATGAAACTAATGAAAAACTTGAAGAGAAAATGCACATTAGCAACCATCAATCAAGGAAACAGGACTGGCGCTGTGGTTTGTCTCTGTGATGGAGCAGAAGTCATACACAGATGCATAAACTCTTCCAAGACTTTTGCGATATTTCAATGAGATCGGAGTAGAAAACAGGTTTTCAGTCAGTTCGGAGTTTATGTTGTTTATGTTTAGCTGACCCTGTGCAAAAGCGCCAAAAACCAAACAAACAAAACCTACTAACCCCAGTCTGCAGTCGCACCTGTCGTTCTATATATTTCCTGTACACCTTGTATCTGCAAGTGTTATTTGCTATGTTTATGTCCTCTATTGTAAGTCGCTTTGGATAAAAGCGTCTGCTAAATGTAATGTAAAATGTGATGTTTTTTTCAGGTGTGAATTGAGAGTAAAAAACCCAAACTAAAACTGGAGAAGGAAAAAAAAATCCACACAGTCTAAATAAAAGCTATGATGAACAATGCAACACAAACAAAAGTTAAGCAGAAGTGTAGGTTAAAGCAGCTCTGTTTTTGTTTTCCCTTTAACGACTCATGGTTTGAATGAATAAAATGGTTTTGCACCACATGCTACCTTTAACAAAGGATGGGTTTGTACTCAGTGTCATGCGGTTTCTCATCCTATTTTTGAGCTCGTTTAAAACCAGCCCTTTCCTCATAGCAGCTGAAAAAAATAAACAAGTGTTGCTAGGAACAACAAACCCTGCCCCTCACTTGTATTGTAGTTTATTTTGGCATCCATCCAGCTGATGTCATCATGTGTATGCGTATGGTGATGTCAGCATATCTGGGCATGTCCTGGTAGAATCATGTCACCCCCAAAAGTTAATCATTTCTTCCTTGTTCCATTGCCAACAAATCCTGAAAATTTCATCAAAATCAGTCCATAACTTTTTGAGTTATGTTGCTAACAGACAGACAAAAAAGACAGACAAATGCCGGCAAAAAAAAACAAAAAAAAAACTCCTTGGCGGAGGTAATAAAAACATAAAAACTGAAACAAAAAACTAAACTGAAATCAAAAACTAAATGGAAATATCGAAATATAAATAAATAAATAAATAAATAAAAAGAATATTCCAAAGCCATAATAAGTCTGCAGTAGGCAGGTTTACACAAACAGCAACCAATAAAGTAAATGAGGGAACGGCTCAGATCTCTCAGCAGAATGAGTGCTTATAGAAAAGTCGAGTCAGGCTATTGGTTTGATGTTAGGTTGATAAATGTAGTCTGGAAAAATCTTTAAATCAGCCTTGTCCACTTTCCTCCTTGTGTATTCTATTTTTGTTCCCAACATAAATTATATTACTTAATTTTCATTAACAGTCTAGGGGATATGATTCTCTCTGGGCCAGGCCTTTGAATTAAGTTTGTTTATCTGGGTTCTGTGTTCATTATTTTATATAAAACTTCCTTTCCTTCACCGCCAGACTCAAAACCAAAATCTACCCCGAGGATACTGTATAATGGAGTGGCAGCTTGTACGAGCAGTTAGAAAGATCATGTTTAAGCCAGAGGAAGTGAGTTGACAAACACGTGTCCTGCTGAAATCCCTGTGGAAGTACTGTAATTATACCAAAAGCACAGCTGAACCAACAATTCCAGCCTTAAAGACACCCTTGCTGTTGTCACTTAAATGCCATATTACAATAATGCAATGCAAAGCCTGCAATCTACCTCCTCCACTCCTCCAGCCCAGGTCCAACAGCAGGTTCCGAGTCTGTGTGCTTATTATTCCTGTGCCCATGACACTTATACACACATGCACGTGCCAAGTGAATTTGGAGTAAGCTCTTAATTCAGTCTCTAAATTCACTCATTCCAGTCACATATAAAGTGATGCCATTTAACCCTGGAACATCCTCCAGGAGTCGGGGGCTGCTCCAGGTTTCTACGCCGTAAAAGGTTGTCCTTCCACTGTCACCAGTTATAAGTGTTGGCTCCTGGAGGATTCTGTTGGGTGTCTGTAAATTGGCTTTAGAGTCTGGTTTCCATATGTAAAGTGTCATGAGATAACTTTTGTTATGATGTGGTGCTATATCCTTAAAATTTGATTTCATTTAAACCCTGAGTTATTAAATCATTGACAGAAAATCCCAATTCTTTGAAACAGGAGCCTTTATTGGTGCTTCTGAACAACCCACAATACTATACTATATGTGGATATATATATATTTTTTTTTTCTTTCAAATATCAATTTCCATGGATGTGTTTTAATTATGTATCATATTTGATGCATTGGGTCTCAATGCTCAAATATTATTTTTGAACAAACAAAAACATAACACATACAGGTCTACTACATTGGTAATTCCTTTTCAAAATGGTCAAAGTTCTGCCTCCTTCCTCATTAATGATAGTCTTGTAGTGTCTCTGATGAAAAATCCTCCGTAGATTATCTGTGTATTGCATGTATCTAATAGTATACACCAGGATTTTCAAGAAAAAAAATCACACTGATCATGTAGAAGGCTTCAAAACTCATATATCAAATAGAATATGTTTGGTGTTATGAGATTAATTCTGTATCGTATTGAGAGTCAGTGAGAACTCAGGTTTTGATGATCAGAAACTGAGAAACTGAATAAAATTCATACTGCCTATGGGTGATATATAATGTAGGAGTAATCATTCTCATAAAAAATGGTATAAATTAATAGCCTTGAACGTTATATTTGTCGTTCAACACACAGAAACACACTCTACCCACAATAAGGACCATGATAATTGCCTTTCATTTCAAGGTAATTACATATGTCAGCAGATATATAACCTTTTTGCAAGTATAAAAGCCATCGCACATGGAATTATTACAATTTATTTCTAACTTTTCTCAGATTTTTCCAAAGATGCCTTATGAATCAGAACTACCAAGCTCCCAAAGATCTTACTTTACAGAAATAAACCAAAAAAATGCGAAATGCCAAGCGGCCCACACAGTACAAAGTGAATGCTTGTACGCCATATTGTCCCAACATCCCAAGCTACTTAACATACACTGCTCCAAGTGTGCAGAACTTTGACATACTTTTGGAAGTTCCTTCTCAGTAAATGTAAAAATCAAACTATGCTCACATTCAATGGTGGATCAGTTAGTGGTTTCTAGCTGGGACTTTCTCCAAAACAGTGTGACAACAAACACAGTCATTCCGGTATTTAGGAGTCGAGGGAGGATCTAAACTAAAAGTCTGAGAGATGCTCGAGGCGTTTTGTGTTCCCGGGAGAGACAATCCATTCCTCTCACAAAGAGCAGGCTTTAACGAAACATTCTTTATTTCAAGGATGCACTTTTTATGATGTGGAGTGTAAATGCCGGACCTGCTTTTCCACAAAAGAACCCAAAAGAGGACTCACCAAGAGGCTGTCCGGCGATGATGCGTGCGTTTTCCCCCGCCACGGCCGCTCGAGCGTTCCTCTCATTCATGTACTGTACGAAGGCGTAACCCTTGTGCACCGAACACCCCACTATCTTCCCATACTTGGCAAAGATGACCTCTATGTCCGTCTTCTTAACGATGGCTGTGTTGAGGTTGCCAATAAAGACTCTGGAGTTGAGAGAGCGCGGGTCATTCTTGTTGGTTACGTTGCTGGTTTGGGTTTTACCAGTCATTCTCCTCCAGTTGCCCTCCTGGGACACAGACAGAGGGGGGAGGGGGAGGACAGGGCTTTAGAGGTTTTGGAAAGGCCAACTCCAGCTATTTCTGCTCCTAAAGAAAACACATTGTTAATACATGAATGTCCTCTTTGAAATATAATTGTGCACTTTTTGCTGTGGCGTGACTGTTTATTTATTTTATCACCTACAAGGTCACTGGCCAGTCGACTGCTGAACTACGCTACAATCTGGCATAGCTCAAATGCACCCGCTGAATGGCTGAGTGGGAGAAATGAAATGTGTGTGAGTACCGCGGCAGTTTGTCTGTGTTTTTGTGAGAATCCAAATACAGTAGCTGTCACTGGAAAAGCTTTGCTATCTCAATACCCATATTGTTGCATCCCGAATGCTTTGTGTGCCATTTCAGTGATCACACAAAGCGTAGGCTGTAATTCATGGTACAGTTTTATTCAATACTTCTTTGTGCTGTCAAGTTATCAGCGTATATTAGCTTCAGCTTTGATAGGTCTCCCCTGTAATTATTCCAAACTGACCTTTACATAACCGGAATGTTTGCTGTTATAAAATATGATTGGATATAGAGGATTATATTTTTAATTCCAGCAGTAAGATGAGACAGATAGATGTTCACTATCTATCTGTTATCTATGAAGCAGTAAGATTACACTTTGTATTTACAAGCTACTTAACAATTTATGTGTTTTGCAGTTAACAGTGGCTTACAAATGAGGTTCCAAACTGTTTACAAGCTATTACTAAACACTTAAGACTGTTTTTGCACAACAGTTTGTCCTCACTATTTGGCAAGATCACGTTAATTCTCAAATCTTGCTTTGCTCACTTTAACTTGACTCTTTAATCAGTAATTAATGAACACTATTAGTTAACGTTTACACACACCAATTCAGACATTATTCTTTAAGGAAGTGGCTGTTGCCACAATGCTGTGGGACTAACTTTCTCATTTGTCTTTTACCACAGGGTTAATCTATGCCCTTGTTACATCATGATTAGACTGGTAGTCTGTCTCCCTGCTGCCACAGTACTGTGGCAATAAGCATCACACATGTCGTGTGCCTATCCGGGTACAGGAAAAGGCTAAGGTAGCAGTTACCAGTTTTATTCATACATGTATCATTTCAAGACATTTCCGAGTGGAAACAGGAAAAATAGGTTAAAACGGTGTAATACGTATGCCGCACCTATATGTGCCGATGCTCACAAACAGAGAGAGCTGCAGGATATACTAAGATCACAGAAGAATGCAGTGACCATGTGCAAGAAGACCTTCTTCCTCAAATATAAACAGAAGAAGAAGATGGTTGTTTGTTGCTTTGTTTGTTTGTTTGTCGTAGTAGTCCTAATAAACTTAGCAGTGTCTGTAGCACAAACACAACCCTGTAATCTGCTGCTGTTGTTGCTATTAGTGATTGTTACGTTTTTCTTCTTCTGGTTATGTGGTACTATGGCATTATCGTTTCCATAAAGTGGTGTTTCACCTATCCATACAGCAACGTGAGGGTGATGTTGTTATCATGTGTATGGGACATATATGCCTTTTATCACCACAGTACTGTGGCAACAAGTAGCTAATAAGTTCACGGAGCAGTATTCATGGTTGGCTTTGTGGTAACAAAATGTCCTTATTGGTTATTGTCACAGGACAAATGCTAACATTGGATTGGCTCTGCGACAATAGACAAACTGACATTTTGTGCTACAGTACTGTGGCAGTGGCCATTGCCTTATTTCAAAGCTCATTAAAAAGTGTGTATGTCAGGAAGTGATAAATATAAACTTTGTAACTATTTCACTGCCACTGTTGTCATAATACTTAGATAATAAAATGAAAATGATAATAAAAGAGTAGAGATCCTTGTTTAACATGGTGTTAAAACATCTGCTAGCTAGCACAAGGTAGCAGAATACTTTGGCATTACCAAACCCAAGTTCTACCTATATTATTTTTTAGTTACTTTTAGTTCTTAATATAAGGTGCAGCTGTCATCACGATATACACTACACTACACTTTTTTTTTTTTTTTCTGAATTCTCTGATATATATAGTCAGGAAATAACACAGTCCTACAGTATGATGGGAAACTGTAGGGAAAAATTATATATACATATATATATGAATAATATGAAGCCACTTTGTTTTCTCATGTTTTAGAACATTTTTTTAAAAAAATAATAAACAACCTGTACACTGTTTATAAATCCTTCAGAAGGGTACTTTTATTGTGAAATGGTCCTATATTTACTAACAATTTAATACCATAAAAGACAGGGACATTTTATAATGACATATTAAACAAATCACAAGAGTAAAGCACACTGCAAACTAGTATCAGTTATTTTTCAGCTACATTCATCTACTGTATTTAAGTATTAATATAATACTGCTAATAATGTTTGCACCTCATTGTATCTGAACACATCACACTGACAGGTAGGCAATAATAGTGGCAGACAGAAAAGACAAAAAAGATCTGTGACAATGAGATCTGAGATTTAAAAGGACAGCAGAATGTCACTGTTGCACTTTTTTCTGTTTTCTCTCATCCTATTGTTTATGTATTTTGTTTACAACTCAATTAATAATTGACTATAAATGCTTATTGTCAAGTGGTACTATTTGCTTTTTAACACAGGCAAATGATTCATCTTTCCAACAACAAATCCAAGTTTTCATTGCAGTTTGTACTCCAAAAATGGATTATACTTAGTGTATTAAATGCTCTGAAATATTGCGAAGGAAACAGTGCATATTCAATATTCGCTTTCTCTAAGACGCCGTCCCTGATGCACGGTGATAAAAACTATTCAGCTTTGAGCCGAAGAACCTCAATAATGGATCCAATCCTCAGTAAATAGGATTAGTAACCAAGGTAACACTGATGTTGTTGAAATATCACACACACACATACACACACACACACTCAGAAACATTTTGTCACTAGCAGTCTTTTCCTTCCCTTAATTTTCCATTTCAAGAGGCTACATGCTTGCAGCTGAGCCACCAGACTCAGTCTGTGTGGCCTTGGTATCATTGCAATTAGATCATGTAGTCTTATTGTTAGTCACTATTCTATTATGATTTTGCTCAGGACATTATAGCATGACATGCAATTATGTTTAAAATAAGGATGCAATTCTCAGCCTAATAGCTGCATAAGGGCTCTTTCTCTCTATACAGCATAGAAAAAAAGAGCTATATGTGTCGTTTAATCTGTGAGCTCCTTCTAAACTATAATGCTATTTGAGATCAGTTTAGACAATCTGATCTTTTAGTTACATAGTTAAAAGACCTCCTTGGAGGAGGATCCTTGTGTCTATTTGATCCATTTGTATGGTCAGTGGTGTGGTCCACGATGTATGGTAATATACTTATTTTTCAGTCAGTCATTGTCTATGCCCACTTCTTTCTTTTCTATACCCCCCCCCCCCCATTGAGTCGTATCTGAGCCAAACTGTCCATTTCTTCCTCTAGAATGGTGAAGCCATGGCCCGCCCTACTCTGCTTTTATTTGGATAGTAGTTGCTGCCTTCACTGATTACATTGGTTAACTTTAGGCATGAGGACTGATGAGCCAATCAGAGGCAGAGTAGGGCGGGTCATGCTGAGGAAAATATTGCTAAGTTAGCGCTGTCCACCTCTGAACTTGATTGGACAGCTCCTCAGGTGTCAGTTCCACCCCAGCTGATTGACAGGTGCACGTGTCATTGAAACATGCACAATTATTAGAAATGTGAACAAGAAAGGTAAAATAAACATCTTTCAAGTGAGTTTTTCATATGACAGAACATTTAGAGAAGAGATGGTGTCACCAGTAGTTAAACTGTGCAAGTGGGCTTACGTTATGAAAATCTCACATTATGAAAGGCTAATGTAATGAAACACTAGCATTATGAAAGACTCACGTTATGACAGGCTAATGTTATGAAAGGCTAACGTCATGAAAGGCTAGCATTATGAAAGGTTCACACTATGAAAGGCTAACCTTATGAAAAGTCCACATTGTGAAAGGCTAAAATTATGAAAGGCTAACGGTATGAAAACCTCACATTACATTAAAAAAAAACCCACACAAAATCCATTTCTATACTGGCCATTTTTCCCACTAGTGAGAGTTGACCGGTCCATGGATTCCTCTCCTCCACATTTCTCTGTATCTGCCATCTCCTTCTCCAACCCCATCACCCTCATATTGTCCTCAACCACATCCTTCCACATCCTCCCCTCTTCTTAGCATACGAAAGTGGGTAGAGTGTTAATGATGGAGGTGGCAGGAACGCGAGGGAGGATGTGGTTGAGGACGTCCTGCCATCACCTCGCTGGTCGTCCCCTCCCTCGCATTCTTGCCACCTCTATCGTTAACACTCCACCCACATTAGGAAAGGCTAACGTTATAAAAGGCTCATGTTATGTGAGGCAAATTTTATGAAAAGCTCAAATTAGGAAAAGCTAATGTTATGAAATGCAAATTTTATGAAAAGCTCACATTAGGAAAAGCTAACATTATGAAAGGCTAACGCTATGAAAGGCTTACATTATGAAAGGCTAACGTTATTCTATGTTTGCTTCATATTGAATACATTTACATACATGCAGTTGCTCGTGTGACCAGTAAAACCTACAAACTGCAACTGATCAAGTCGTGATCATTTCATAATAGTGAGTAAAGACTACAGATGGATTTTTGGGTAAAATAAATATAGGAGTTTTAGGTGTCACTGCTTCTAAAACAGTGCTTTTTCTGGACAATTTAAAAAGAAAAAAGATGGCAAAAGTTGAGAGTACGCCCACTTCTTCAGGGACCACTACACCACTGTGTATGCTACTAGTACTTCCTGTAGCTCTCTGATAGTCTCAGTCTCCTATATCTGCTCTTTGCAAGTTAACATTCCACCACAAATGACCAGCCCTATTTCAGTAATAAAAAATATTAGCACCATGCAAATTGCCATCTCTGTGGTTTGGAGTGACTTACAACATATTTTGTTCCGTCCTTGGTAATTCACAAGGCACATGCCACAATAAAGCACGGAAATTCACTGAAAGAGCAAACTTAAATCTGTCAAAAATGTGCAATGTCTAAAGATGAGGAGATGGATGACATGCCTGGCAGCTACAGTAAGGAACATTTTTCCATATTTCAACAGTTATCTTTAAACGGTGAGCCCTGACATCGGAACTGGAAAATAATGTCAGTAAATTCAAGGAACTAAAATGACTTTGCTTATCCTGTGCAAAAGTGATGCATGAGACACAGTGTTGGAGATAATCCAGGTTATGCTCGTGCAGTGGGAATAGGGCTAGTTTTGATTATAACAATATTACATAAACACACAGCATGTAGTGGTAGCTAAAATGATTTAAACACTTGCCTTTTTTGTTTTATTGGCCATTAAAATATCCATAAAACACAGGAACTAACTACAAAGTCAACGTCATGCTTCATAAACCATAGAACAGAGCCGTCATAAGGACATTTCAGTTATTTTCACATACAATACATCCATGAGAACAACCTAAACAGTTATTTTTATGTAACTGAACTGTCTTTAACACCTTTATTTATTAATGTGTTTGCTCTGACATTAGTTCCTTTTACGCATAAATATGTTTTTTTTTTTCTTCTACTCAAAATAAACAAATGACTGAATGAATGAAAGGTAATGAATCATTTTTTCCACCTAAAATCAGCTCCAGTTCCATAGTGTCTGTGTTCTGGTCCAGTACAATGACAACAGTGTTCAACAGTAACTATTCTTACCTTAGAAATGACGTTAGCAAACAGGGCCGATCAAGCGAAAGTGAACGTCAACATGAAAAAGTACATTTGCACAGATCATTTATCAAATGGGCTCATTTTCAGCTAAAGATCTCTATTTTATGGAACTGTTATAACCTTTATAAAATACCACTTGTAGAAAAATTGTTTTTATCGATTGCCCTTTTTACACCATAACCAGGCCCCAGACATAAAAATACAACTCGAGTTGGAATTTATATCTAAAAAATTTTAAGTGTTTAAATTCACAAACACTATCTGTGAACTGTTACCCAGAAATTACTCTTTAATTTACTTATATCAGTACGAACCACCATAGATTATAAATCACACTGTGTTAGTATTAAATGCATTAAATAAAACATTGTGATTATATCTGGTTTATTTTTAAAAAAATAAGTCAACATCTTGGGTGATGCATACAACGGTAAAGAGCCGTCCACGTATTACTATGGCAACATGTCCACATGTTACCACATTCTCATGCCATTAAAACAGAGACTTTTCAATATTTTGCTTTAAAATGTATTAACTATGGAGGTCCAAACCTGCCACGGAAATATGTAGAGCTTTTTTCTAAAATGCTATATATCCATTTTCAAAAAAAAAAAAAAAAAAATGATTGTCTTTCTCTGTCAATATCACTGAAATCTATGTTATAATGATTAAAATTGTTATAGAAATAGCAGGTAACATTAACCTAGTTCCAATTTTCCTGATGCTATCTTAAAATCAGGTTGTAAAACAATAAAATAAGATACTGTAATCAAATGTTTTTTATAGCGTTTTGGAAAAGAGCTCTTCATATAGTGTGTATATATACACAGAGAGAGAAATATAAAAATGGATTGATACATTCATTTCTGTACTTTTTTTTTTTTTCAATTTATTTTGTCCTTATTTACGACAGAGTATTAGGGCCATTCATGAAGGAGACGATATTTTTTGATGTGACGAAATAAAGTCAGCATGTCAACATTAAACTCAAAATTCCGAGAATAAAGTTGAAATTGGATGTCGACCTTAATCTTGATGGGTCGACTTTAAACTAAACATGTCAACGTTAAACTTGGAAATGTCGAGAATAAAGTTGATGTCCCATAAAGATTAAAGTCAACATCCAATTTCAACTTCATTCTCGGAATTTCGAGTTTAATGTCGACTATTGGTTTGGTAAACGTGTTAGCATGTTCTTTATGCTATAGTTATCTGAATAACTCTGAATATGTTCCGTTAACATACC
>JAPSES010000115.1:3955441-3966123 GCA_029822895.1 Maxillicosta whitleyi
AGAGAACATGAGACATGATAGTTTGATGCAATAAAAAGAAACGATGCTTTGTTGGAAGAAATGTTTCACAATAAACATATTTGAAAACAATCTGAAAAAAAAAAAAACACTATCAACTAAATGAAATGTTCAGCTGCAAAATGTTTACTCTCAGTTGTATTGCTCATTTCATCTGTTCATATTATTATTATTATTATTTTATTTTGTTATCAGATCCCTGTGTGATCTGGTCCGACTCCTGAACTCAGACCATTTAGTATTTGTTTGTTTTAAAAGGAAAACACACTATATTGTTGTTATTATTGTTTATCTGTGTTGCTTTTATCTTTATTCTTCTGTTGTACAGCTCTGTGGTCAGCTTTAATGGTTGTAAAACACTTTAGGAATAAAAATTGATGGATTGATTAATTTATTTCCCTTAGTTAAAATACTAACGACACTGTTACAATAATTCGCTGTGAGTGAAAGTTCTGCGTTACAAGCCTGTCCTTTAACTACCAGTGTTCACTGTGCAGTAATATGATCCCTAGTGTTGTTTTACAATTCTATATGATGCTTTTGGATTCATTTTACTGCTGCATTCATGTGTCTGTTGCATTTTACTGCTCGTTTGATCTGCTTTGGAGTATTTCAGCGACTCCCTCCAGTGCAGACTTGTGACGAATTTCAATCTAAAGTGATGTAAAACTTGCATGAACCCTGGTCTGTCTGTTCAGACTGATCTCATGCTGCAAAACATCAGGTCTGTATCAGACTGAGGTCCACATATGGAACGGGCCCAGATCAACACTGCCACTTAGGAGCAAAAAACAACACACTTTCGCCTGCAGTCTGAATGCAGCCCAAGATACATTGTTGATTTATGGAACAAAAAATGCCATCTTTGCAGGGTTTGTTATATAATTCAGAACTTATTTCAGACATTCTGAATTTTTTAAATGTTAGCTTTGTTTTCCTAGATTCCAGCAGCTTGTCTGGTAAATATAAAGTACATGTGCATGAAGACGGAAGCCAGAACACAAAGCTTGTTAAAGAACAATAATAATCTGTGTGTGCCTGTTGCAGTGCTCATACACATGCTGCTGAATACATTAAGATGTATAGTGAAGAAACCTGTGGATGAAAAATTCAGTGCATACAAACTCTATTTACATTTGTCCAACTCAGTCACAGTGAAACCTAAACTGTTTAATGTAAACAGATACATGCCGTCAAACCGGGGAACACGTCTAACACGTGTGCATACAAGGGCACCCAATCAATAGCTATGTATACATCCACGTCTTGTTCTGGCATGATGTTTAATTCATGGTAGCAGAGGTGTAGACACACATGAGCTATTATGTTTCTCTGCAAAGTCTCCAGTGCAGGTCTGGCTTGGCCCAGATAACAGGAAACCTGCCTGAGGGGAGACACAGCACCGTAGGACGTAATAGAACCTATCATAATGCTTAGCAGGACACACGTCCAGGAGCTCATAGAGGCGAGGCAGAAACATGTCTCTACAAGGGGGCATGCGAGGATGTTGGTGCATCTTGATGCAGCAGTTTGAGGATAGAAAGCAAAACACATTCACTGAAGTGAAATCTATGCAGACACATGAAAATCTAAGAGAATCAGAAGGTGAACATTTTCTAATTAACCCATAAGGACCCAGTGTGACTGTTGTGGCAGTTCATAAATACATTTTTCTCGCTATGTAAGATAAGTGATTTATTATATTATATATATTATTTATTATAATGTTTTCCTCTGACAGTGAAGATCACCTATTTTCCTATATTTAATTCACTGATCATGTAGATGTCCATTAAAGTCAAAGGTTATTGTATCAAAACAGAAGAAAAAGTGACTTTTTCAGTAAAATATATCATTAACTCAACATAAATCCAGTGTTTCCATTCACTGTCATTGATCCAACTCCATGGGTTTTACTGGTGAATCAATGTTGTAGAAGATGACAGTGTTTCCATGACAACTACAGAGCCTTTGAACATCCAAATGGGTCATATCTGATGACCATGAAAAGATGAAGAACTGTAATTTAAACCTATTATTTACATGTACTGATAGAATTAGTGGATGAACAGTTTAGATCAGTAGATGCTTCTGGATGTTTGGGTCTTTATGGGTTAAAACCTTTACTATTTAATTAACTCACACTTGTTCAGACTGAATGAACTTTGGTCATAAGAGTTCTTCAGACTTAAATATAAGATAAGACTGTTGCGTTAAAGAAGTTGGTGGAATTAAGAGCACAGCATGAGACTTGATGATGAATCTTTGCTGCAGAAAAGTGAGTGGAATAAAAGGTGAATGGAAGTGTGTGATCTGCAAAACACTGGCACATTCAGGGGTAAAATGATATTAGATGGACCTCAGTTAAATATGTTCCTCATTTATGTTCTGTTGTTACGCTTATGGATAAAAAATCTAAATTGTATCCCAGCCTGTAAACACTGACGAGTTTGCTTTGGCTCTTTATCTACCTGCTTTATGACCAGCATAGATCTAATAGAGGACAGGGAAATCAATACATAACAGCTTTTTGTTTTTAAATTTTACCTCCTTGTCAATATTGTAACACATTCCACTGCTCTGATTCTGATCTACCGTGGCAGCTTGTTTAATGACACCGGCACTTAACGGTCCATACTCAGACTTAATGGCCCAACTTCGAGCATTTTATAGGCTTACAATAATACACTGTGTCCTGTTAAAGTGAATACATGTGGATAAAAACATCCCAATTTATGACATTTATTGCACAAGATGAACTCCATTCTTACAGGGGAAATGCATTTGCTAAAGTGATGATGTGGAGATGTTTTAGACTATTCCAGACCCTGCTTAGTAGTAATATAGTCTGTAGTTATGTTCCCTGACATTAGATTTAAGGAGTAAACACACAAAGCTAAACACGTGGGAGCACCATTGGAGTTGCAGTAACTCTTTATGCACATTTTCAATTCATTTTTCTATTGCACACCAGTAATATGGAATTAAACCTTCGATCCCAGCCCTCCTTCTAAATCAGATTTGACAAATCCTGGAGTATTTATGAATATACAGGCCTGCAGAAGCCGATTTAAGCTTGTCCAGCAGTGAGATAGGCACTTATGTGTAGTTCTATTCTTTGCCTCTGGCACAGTGCAAACTGTTATCCTAATTATTTCCCCGACTACTGACCTGATAGCCCACTGTAGCCCCGACTACTGCAGGTTAGAGAAATGCATGCTGCAGCAAAGGATTTCCTGCCACTCCATGTCGATATATGGATAAGAGTTTGGATACTTTATTTGTGGAAGATCATTACAGGCGTTAAGGTGCATCCGTCAGAAGGGACCTGAATGTAGCTACTTACATTTTATTCCTCAGCTGCGTCGGCTTGAAGATTGTTGGTTAAGGAGGAACTCAAAAACAAAGGAAACATTGTGATCGAAACGACCCGCGTGTGATTCCCAATCCGTGTTCTTGAACAGTTGGTCACGTCACTTGTTTTGTGAAGCGTTATCGATCAGATCAGGAAGTATAACCTTCAGATATCATTGATAATAAACGATGCATTCTCTAATGATCAATCTGGCCAGCCTTGTAAAATAACACGTCAGCCACAGGTGCATATTTCTGTCACCTTGTTCTTTATTGTGAATACACAGATACTTATTCACTCATATTATACCTGCAAACGGAAAATGTCTGTTCATCCTCGTTGGTACAGAAAACAAAAACGCATTGAACTCCCCCAAGAATCAAAACTCCCCTTGTCCACCCAGCATCATCTAGTCAAAAAACAAAAAAAAACGATAACATCCAAAAATACTTGACACTGCCACCAGCAAAAGTATAATGAAATCGAAAAAAGAGGAGAAACACAAAAAACAACAAACCTGTGAGCTGTACTGCAAGAAAAGTATCAGGTTAAAACGTCAGGCTCGGGCTTTAAAAATGACTCCGGTTATAAAGAAAAGAGGAACAAAGTAAAAGCAAAGGGTTTGATCGGTGGGATTTCACCGACACATCAAAATCACAAAACTCGAAAGGCAACAAACAACACTGCAAAATGCAAACCAAAGCATAGCAACAGCAAAAGTCGACAGAAACAAAAAAATAAAAATGTTTCAAAACCACCAGTAAATGTTTTGAAAAATCTCAATACATGACAAAACCTGCTTGGGTTTCGACCCTCGAAACAAAACTGCAAGCAAGTCAAGGCTTTCTCAAGACCGATAACGCACACGTTTACCCTCTTGGCACTCTCGATCAGAATATCTGCATGCTAAAAACTTGAAGCCTGGATGTGAAAAACGCTCCAAACCACCATGTCAATGCTCAATTCAAACACCAGCAAAAGGAGTAAAAATAAAAAAGGGGGCAATTAAAAAGACAAAAAAATGCTTACAAAAAAGCCATTGAAAATGTACTCACCGAGCGGGAGTAAAATGTTGCAATAAAAATGTGATATGGCTCAAAATACAGTATGGCGGTGCAAGCCGAAATGCTGTGCCTTTTCTCTAGATCTCTGCCTCCAGTTGTGTCATGTGACTGATTCAGCCCCGACTTCCAGCAATGAGAGACCAGTGTTGAACAGCTGATGCTGAATGCTCTCCTAACGGCTTGGCTCTCTCCAAAAGTAAAAAGAGGTAGTCCTTATCATCCCACAGTTATGACTGAGCTGGTTGTGTGTTTTTCTTGTGCGTTTTTTTTTTTCTTCTCGCTTTTAAAGATGCAGAGCTCACGAGGTGTCAGAGGCTGTACACGGCGGCATCCAGGCGTGCTTTCCACAGCGGCGAATCAGGCTTTCCAAACACCGCATGTTTCTGCTCTTAGAGGAAATCAAGGCGCAGGCGGGTGGGTTATTACACGAGGATTGGGCAGAGCATGGATGGATGGATGGATGGATGTATGTATGTATGGGAGGCACATGTAAGGACGTAGTGGTGGAAGGGTATCACGCTGTGGCATCACTCAGCTCCGTCCGTGGAGCAGACACGGGAGTGCAGCACACAGAGGACGGGGACTGCACGAGCTCTGTCCATGGTGCTGAAACAACAGAGTGGCACAATTAAAGCCAACATCACACTCTTAACCCTTCCTACTACGTATTATTTATTGAATGATACTTAATTAAAGCCTTCAGACTTAAAATACACTATTATATGTCAGAGTTACCACCCTGTTTGAGTCTTAATTCTGATTCTTTCTTGCACATTTTCCCATTACTATTGAATAATAGTATGAACTGGACAATGAAGTGACCATCTTTTAGTCAAATACAGCTCTGTCCATGGTGCTGAAATGGAAGTGGCATAATTAAAGCAAACATCACTGTGTTAACTCTTCCTACACATTATTTATTGAGTAATAGTTAAAGCCTTCAGACTTAAAATACACTATTAGATGTCAGTGTTACCACCCTGAGTCTTAATTCTGCTTCTTTCTTTCACCTTTGCACAGTACTAATAAATAATAGTATGAACTGGACAATGAAGTGACCATCTTTTAGTCAAATACTGCTCTGTCCATGGTGCTGAAATGGAAGTAGCACAATTAAAGCAAACATCACAGTCTTAACTATTCCTATGACACATTATTTATTGAATGATAGTTAAAGCCTTCAGACTTAAAAAACACTATTATATGTCAGTTACCACCCTGTTTGAGTCTTAATTCTGCTTCTTTCTTGCACCTTTTCACAATAATAATGAATAATAGTATGAACTGGACAAAGAAGTGACCATCTTTTATTCAAATACAGCTCTGTCCATGGTGCTGAAATGGAAGTGGCATAAATAAAGCAAACATCATAGTCTCAACTCTTCATACTACACATTATTTATTGGATGATACTTAATTAAAGCCTCCAGACTTAAAATACACTATTATATGTCAGAGTGACCACCCTGTTTGAATCTTAAGTCTGCTTCTTTTCTGCGCCTTTTCACAGTAATAATAAATAATATTATGAAGTGTAGAGCTTTGATTCAAATACTGCTCTGTCCATGGAGCTGAAATGGAAGAGGCACAATTAAAGCAAATGTTACACTTGTAACACCTCCTACTATACATTATTTATTAAATGGTAGTTAAAGTCTTCAGACTTAGAAGACACTATTAGATATCAGTGTTACCATCCTGTTTGAGTCTTGAATTTGTATTTTCCTGGACTGTTTCGCAATACTAATGAATAATACTATGAAGTGGAAAAGGAAGTGACACTTGGTTTTTTTTTTTTATTAAAATACAGCTCTGTTCATGGTGCTGAAATGAGAGAATGGCACAGTTAAAGCAAAGGTCACACATTTAACTCTTCCTTCTATACATCCTTTTATTAAATAATTCCCTTTTCCAGTATGCACTTGTATTGTGATAGTGAGAGATATTTGAGTTTAAAGCTCTCCGGCAGTCAGTGTCAATTTAAAAAAAAAAAAAAAATTCTCTCATCTTTTCACAATACTAATGAATAGTACAATGAAGTGACAAGATTTTTCTTTCATTAAAATACAGCTAGTTAAAGTAACATCACACTCTTAACTCTTCCTACTATACATCCTTTTATTAAATGATAGTTAAAGCCTTCAGACTTCAAATATACAATGAGATGTCAGTGTTACCACCCTGTTTGAATCTTAAGTCTGCTTCTTTCTTGCACATTTTCCCATTACTATTGAATAATAGTATGAATTGGACAATGAAGTGACCATCTTTTATTCAAATACAGCTCTGTCCATGGTGCTGAAATGGAAGTGACACAATTAAAGCAAACATCACACTTGTCAGTCTTCCTACTATACATTAATTATTGAGTGATAGTTAAAGCCTTCAGACTTAAAAGACACTATTAGATGTCAGTGTTACCACCCTGTTTGAATCTTGAATATTTATTTTCCTGCACTGTTTTGCAATACTAATGAATAATACTATGAAGTGGACAAGGAAATGATAATTTTTTTTTTTTTTTAAATTAAAATACAGCTCTGTACATGGTGCTGGAATGGAAGAGTGGCACAGTTAAAAGAAACATCACACTCTTAACTCTTCCTTCTATACATCATTTTATTAAATAATTCCCTTTTCCACTATGCACTTGTATTGTGATAGTGAGAGATATTTGAGTTAAAGCTCTAAGGCAGCCAGTGTCAGTGTCTTGAATTTGTATTTTCTTGCATCTTTTCACAATAGTAATGAATAATACTATGAGGTGAACAATTAAGTGAAAATCCTTTATCAAAATACAGCTCTGTACATGTAACTGAAATGGGGAAGCGGCAAAATTAAAGCAAATATAAAAGTCTCGACTCCTCCTACTATACATTCTATTATTAAATGATAGTTAAAGGCCTCAGATTTGATAAATATTAACAAATATCAATGTGGTACCTTGTTTGACTCTTAATTCTGTTTTTTTTTTTTTTTTTTTTTTTTTCTTGCCATCTGGTCATTTCTGAACAATTCTAAGACGGAAGTGGACAATGAAGTGCCTGGCTTTTATCAAAATGGGGCTCTGTCCATGGTGCTGAAACCCACAGTGTAAGTCAATACAGGAAACACTGGGATGTCACATGTCTCTGTTTGACATTAATTACATTTAACACCAAAGCACAGGGCTTGCTTCCACATATGTATAATGGAAGTAGATGAAACTGCAGTTCAGTCTGTTACAGTTTATACATGTGACAAATGACTGAGGTGATGTAAGCTGTTGGAAATATGTTTTTTTGTTCTTATTATTCATAGTTTACTCAAGCATTTATCAATCCAATGATAATTTTTTCTGTTCTTTAAACCATAGATAGATTTACTCTGACCCTTGCCCTGAAAGATGCTACGCTAAATTCAGTCTTTATTCAAACACCTTCATTTTAATTGAAAAGGGTAAAAAAAAAAAAAAAGAATAAATCCAATATGTATAATTTAACAAATAAACAGAACAGTGCATAAAAAAAAATAGTAGTTCCACACAAAGGACTAGGTTATGATTTGAACAATAGGTAGAGGTGGCAGCTAATCACTTGTATAGACTGATTAATGTCCAGTTTAATAAAAAAAAAAAAAAAGAAAAGAAAAGAAAAAAAGAAAAAAGGTGTTATGTAATGACATACTTTTTGGAGATTTATGAACAGATATTAACTGATGACCAAATTTTTACAAACCTACACTATGTAGATAAAAATACTGGGGGAGACTGAATCCAATTGTTTCAGTGCTAACAGTGGGCGGGGCTACAAAACTATTATGGTATATGGTACAACATGATGATGTATTTTGATAAATATTTTTAATAAAGGTTTGTAGTAGTTACTTTTCTTTTTCAGACCTATTCTTTTTTTTCTGTTGATGGCCACATTATTGTCTGACTCTACAATAAAGACAGTCCAGACTACAGATGTTTTAGTTCAGGGGCCACATTCAGCCTAATATGTCATACGTAAAGCGTCCCGGACTACTAAAGTAATATAACCAAAAGGATAAGAATGTATAAATAAGATCAACTTGCAAGTTCTCTCTGTTTTTGAGTGAAAAAAGTAAAGTGCAAATGCTTACAGTACTTGAACATAACGTGAACAAATACAAACACCCTAAAAATTCTGAAGAAATATAAGTACAATTTTTAACAATAATATGTCTTACTTTATCACATATACACGTGCATCACTACAAATACACAGTATTGTTAAAATTCCACTTATTTCTATTAAGATATTTCAGGATGTTCATATTTGTTCAGGTTTTTCACATTTTTGTAAATGGATAGTCTGTAAATGTAAATATTTTGAGTAAAAATATCTTTTGTCATTATTTATACCTTATTATGGTTTTATTGATTTTACTTTAGATTGAATTGACCTAAAATCATTTGAACATCTTTGTAACTGAAGCCTTTATTGGTCCTTCTGAGCAACCCAATTTTTTTCTTCAACTATCAATTTCCATGTATGAGTGTCAATTTTGTATCATATTTGATACATCCGGTCTCAATGCTCAAATAATATTTTTGAACAAACAACAAACATAATATTACACAAACATGTCAATTGTCAAAGTTTTTCCTCCTTCATGACAGTCTTGTAATGTCCCCCCCACCCCACAGTGTGTGTGTGTGTGTGTGTGTGTGGGGGGGGGGTTATTGTATGTATCCGATCGTATACATCAGGTTTTCCAAGAACAGAAATATTGTCCTGATCATGTAGAGGGCTTCAAATCTCATGTATCAAATATGATACATTAGGCATTATAGGGTTAATACCTTCAGTGTAATTTTGCATTTCACAAATTCATCCCAGGGGCTGGATTGGCCCCTTCATGGGCCTGTTTTGGCCCCTGGGCCACATGTTTGACACTTGTGATGAAGACAAATGTCTGAAAAATAAGGCACTAATTATCTTTAAGTGAGAAATAATTACAACAATCAGAGGGTTGGAATGTGTGAAAATAAAGTGGGGGCATTGTCTGTGGGAGGCAGTGTTGAGCATGTGAGGTTAAAGACGGTTTCCAGCCACTCCCCCCAGCTAATATCTGAGGCTGTTATTACCATTCATTACCACTAGTGGGGGTTAACTCAAACACAAGGAGCCAAAGTCCTGAGCCAACATTAGGTTTGTTCGTTTAGTTTCGTTCTAATGTTCACACGTGTGTTTTTCTCAGTCTCTGTATTGAAACACAATCCACATACATGGGAAGTATCAATAAAATACAAATAAAAATTCAGTTTCTATAAACCAAAGGGGATATATTTAGTGTGACCTCCCTTTGTATTTAACATGTCTTTAACCTTTCCCCCCCCCAGACATTATGAAATTTAATGCATTAATTTTTTTATGATTCATTCAACACATGTCAAACGTGACTAATTATTTGTGCTGTTTCTTGTAATCAGTCAGAGGACGGAATAAATATTAACTTAAATCTTTAGAATCCATTCACTTCATGTGTACTGCTAAAGAAAAAAAGAACAGATTAATAAATGTTTGCATATTTCAAGCCAAATGTAGCCAGTCTGTTGGACTGTGTAGTGCATGTATCACTGTAATGTTTTAATTAATCTACCTTTTTATTTATGAAATACCTGTCATGTTCTAACCATAAATAACAATTTTAAACCATAAGTTATTTCTTCAGCTATCAATCAGGAAGAAAAATGAGCCTTTAAAGGGCTCATACTTACCTTAAACCCTCTTTTCTTAGTCTTTCTTCATTTCTTTGTGTATTTGGACCCTAATAGTTCACACATGTTGAATCTGAACCCCCAGCTGCTGATAAACTATCTTTACATTCATTTGGACACAAATACAGTGGATTTCTACAACCTTAATTCTTGCTTAATTAGCTGCATTTATAACTACCGTATTTTCTGGAATATAAGTTTCAGTTTTTTTCATAGTTTGTCCAGGGGTGCGACTTATGTGTGCAATTATTAATTATTATTATTCAGTCCCTTCTATGACTAAACTCCTCTGTTCCATTTTTTTGTGTCTGGATCATTCCAGTCACTGTTCCCATTAGTGCTGGTGGATCCCACAGCAGCTTTTACAGCTGATTGTCTCCAGTAGAACACACTAAATCCTCATTTACCGTATTTTCCAGACTATAAGTCTCAGATTTTTTCATAGTTTGTCTGGGGGTGTGGCTTATACTCTGGAGCGACTTATGTGTGAAATTATTAACACATTATTATATCATTT
>JAPSES010000115.1:4078182-4092883 GCA_029822895.1 Maxillicosta whitleyi
GATTTAAGCAAAAAACAACTGGAATTTAGAGTGTAAAACATCTTCCAGAAAAACACAGTTTTTCTGATTTGTCGTGTCACTCTCGCTCATTCCAAAAGAAAATGAAATGCTGCCAGCTGTATTCATCATCATAGACGCTGAACTACAATAGATTCTGTTTTTTCTCTCTCACCGTTTGCAGCTGATGTAAAGTTACATTCTGCTTTTCATCATGGTACTACATTTACAGTGGGAAAGTTTTTGCAACAATACCCACGTCCTGCAGTTATCAACCCTCTGGTCATGTGACGTTATTTCAGGTACGTTAGAATAGAATAGAATAGAATAGAATGTTTTTATTGTCATACATATGTACAACGAAATTAAAGAGACAACTCTCTTGTGGTGCGTAGTGCAAACATACATCTGCTTTTGAGTCTGAAGCTTGATTTTATTATTATTATTATCATTATTATTATGGACTGGGATTATCACTTGAATGACATAATAATCATTTGAATCCTTCAAATTAAATTCTGATCATCTTTGATGAACAGCATGAGCTAGTCACCATTTTCATATTCATTTTTTTTTTTTTTAGAACTATGTGATACTTTGATCATTGAATTCTTTAAAGCTTTTCACCACTTTCTGACACTGATCACATATGCATGAGGATTTAATACAACATACAGCGACAATGAGGACATTGTTTTTGATCTTTAAATTGAAAACTTGTCCACACATCTTTTTTTTGCAGATAATTGCACTCTCCCGCTTGTTGAATTAAATATTTAAGCTGGTGAAGCTTCAAACACATGAGCGGCTCACTGGGCTACTAGGTCTTCATTTATTAACACATTAACATAATATATAGAGTAACAGAATGTTCTTTGGCTTTCGGAGGTCCTTAAATTTTCTGCAGGTTTTTTTTTTTTTTACACTGCATGTATTAGCACTCACGCTGTGACAGTATTGAAACAGAGGAAGATTAATGCAGAAAATCCAAACAGTGGTGCATTAAAGTTTTAAAAATCCAATGCAGGACATTCATTTAGAATAAATTAACGAATAAACAAACCAAAGCATACTTTTTTTCCCCCACTTTCTAAAAACTTTAAGGTGGGGGAAAAAAAGTCCAGTGAGATTTATATCTGTTGTCACAACACTTGGGTGAGGCCAGCTGCTCATGTAGGAACATTTCAGAGACACCACGGTGCTAAAAGAGCACAGTGCATTCGGTGTAATTAGGATTTTGTTTGGCAGTGTCTCCAAAGCTTTTTGCCTCTGTAGATAATCCTAACAGGCTACACAATGTGTTTGTCTGAGCTATGGGAGAACTGAGAACTCATGCCTGAGCCTGTAAGCTGCCACAGAAGAAAATGAATGAACACCCACATTCACAACAAAGCAGACTTTAAGAGAGAGAGACAGGAAGAGAAAATCAGAAGCAGAAAAGGCTGCACAAGTGATGACACATAGTATTGCTCCGTTCTACAGCAGAGAAATTACTGGGAGCTTTTTTTTATTTTTTATTATTGGCTAAAAGTTTTGTGCAAGTCAGCTCTGCAGTTGTCCAGCTGTTGTAGTTTCTCACAGTTTCAATAAAAACAGGAAGATGACAGTGTGACTGTAGCTGCACCTACTGCATTTACAGTCACTTCTACGGGGGCAGCTACGGGGTTAGTTTGGAAGGAAAGGTAATTAGCTTTCTTGGTGTGGAGAACTGGTAAAAAGCTTTTTAAAAGTACACTATACAGTGTTGTATGTTGTATGATTAAATAAGTTTTGCATGTGCGCTTATGTGAAGCGTGTGTTCCCATTTCACCCCTCTGCCCTCCCCCTTACCCCCACCCCTCACTTTTGTGCGTACATGTGAAGGGGTAGTGTCGTCACGATTCTGAATTAGACGGAGGTGAAATTCTGTTTGGCCCCCGAAATGGAGATACGTCAGGACCGCACTACAAACGGAAGTGTACAAGAAATTTCCCATAATTCTTTTCAAATATTTGGTCAGATGAAGGTGAACACAGCAAGAAAGTGAGCAGTGATGAAAGAAACACACAAATGTAAGGACTTTCTTCATAAAAAACTGAATCGTCCTTTTAATGCCGTTTCGATGTGTTATACATCATATTTCTGTGGTTTATAGTTAATAAACAGATGAATAAAGCCCATGGACTCAGACGGTTCCAGCTGCTGAACACATGATGAAAACTGTAGGAAACAAAGATGTTCATATGTTTATAGTCACATCCATGACTGATGATGACAGAACAGGTCTGGAAGGGTTGGACCATGTAGAGAAGGGCTACACCACTACCCCTTACAGCTCTGTTTCAACGGGTAATGCCAAGGAGGAGGGGTAAAGGGGCGGGGCTAAGGGGTGAATTGGGATTGGGCCTTGGTGTCATAGGTCATTTGTTTTCCTAAACCTGGGTGTGAGTCTGTAAAATGAGCACTGAAGCAAAATGATAGATTTGTATATTAAACAGCTGGACTACTGCAGAGCTGACGCACAAAACTTTTAGCCAAAAACAAAAATGTAAAAGGGAGGTTCAAAAAAAATAAAAGTAAAAAAAAAAACACCCATTTGGCAGCATTTGAGTGTAGCGCCCCCCCACATTGTGATTTTAACCTGCTACGCTGTGTTTTCAACGACAGAGTTCTCGCCAGTGTAGCACCAGTGCAGCGAACCCCCGCGTCAGGATTGTTTTTACCCCCACGCTGTGATTTCGGCGGTTATGGTGTGGTTTATCCAGCAGACGTGGTCCGTGTACATACACCCCCCCCCCAGTTGTGTCCTTGGTTAAGACACTTCACCCACCTTGGCTTCAGTGTCAGTTCCACTGACATATGAGTGTTTGGTGGTGGTCTGAGGGGCCATACTTCCATTAGCTATCAAATCTAATTTTATTTACTTAACGTTAAATCATAACAAAAGTTATCTCATGACACTTTACAGATGAAGCCGGACCAAACCAGACTCACAAGCCAAATTACAGAACCTTCCAGAACCAAACATTTGTGAGTGGTGACAGTAACAAAGAAAAACTTCCTTTAACAGGCAGAAACCTCGAAAAGACCCCCACTCCAGGAGGATGGACGTCTGCCCAGACCAGCTACAAATGTAGTTGACCACCACCGGTGTGTGAATGAATGAATAATGGATCAGAAATGTAAAGCACTATGGGCGTCTTGAAAACCACCGTAGGGACCCAGTCTTATTATTATTCTAACAGAAGGGTTAAGCATGAGGTGAGAATAATTATTATATAAAGTATTATGAAGCATATGAGGTGTACGTGTGTAAAATGAATCATTTAACAGAATAAACACTGCTCTATCACTGAGGGTGTCTGTTCAGAATCAGCACCGACCCAGATGTATTCACTGGAGGACACTGGACCAGACCCGGTGTCATCCACAGAGACTGAAACCATCTGATCCACAATCATCTACAGAACAACTGCAGAACATGTGGAAACACTGGTCTAGTTTCCTGTGGGACACTGGTGATGACACTACGATCCTCCCAAAAGTTACTTCTTCATTGTCATGTGGATGTTTTTTTCCTTTTCAGGTAAGTTTCAGGACTGTGTGTCTTTCTTTGTGCGTTTCTTTTCCTTCCATTTTCCATTAAAGCCTACCAGTACCGACAGATGTACGCCTCCTGTGAGTGGTTTCTGTTGGAGGTTTTTCTTTCCACTATCAGTAAGTGGTTACTCATCTGGGTTTCATTGTGTTTCTGCAAGATCTTGACCTTAAAAGGAACGTGGAGTGAACTTTCATTGCTACATTTCAAAGGATCTCATATAATAGTAGCTGTTCTGTCCGGTAACTTACGTCATAGTCCATTGTCAAGTACACGAGTAGAATAAAATAAAATAGAACCTTTATTTTGTCAGTAGTAGTTACACATGTAAAATATGCACCACACACAAAAATGTGTCTTCTGCGTTTAACCCATTACCAGATCATCATGCATCACACACACTACATGCTGGGTCCCTGGGGAGCAGGTGGGGGCGTTGGGTGCCTTGCTCAGGGGCACATCAACCAAGAACTCTCCACCAGTCCAGGGAATTGACTGGACACGTCTTCAGTCACAAGCCGACTCTCTGGCCATCTAGGCCACAGCTGCCCCCCCAAAAGATGCTGGGGATTGAACCTAGAACCCCACACATGTGAAGCATACGTTCTACCACTGAGCTACATCCCCACACAGTACTATGTACTATGTACTGTGTCAGTGCTAGTCAGAGACCATGTTTCCTCCGTCATTGGGCTGTAGTGATGCAGAAACTTTCATTTGTCTGATTATCTTGGCTGTGATGAACAGGTCACTGACCCAGAGAAGCAGGCTCCAGTCCAATGCTCCATTTCCACTAAATGGTACTGACTCGGCTTGACTCCGTATTCCTGTGCCACGTTTCCACTTAGGTGGAACCAACTCGACTCGTTTTTTCTGTGTTGTCTGCTCAGAGTTGCTGAAAACTCGCTCGTTGCGTGTTTTCTCATCTGAATTTTTACGTCAGCCACCAAAAACTGAATCTGCTCGACATACTATGGTGTAGTTTTGGGCTGTCATAATGTGGATTAATGAACTGCTATATTTACTGTCAACTTCTGCATCTGATTTTTGTAAAACTGTAGGTCACCAGAGAAAACTGTCTGACTAATCAGTAGTCTGCAGTGGTTACACGTCATGGTTTAGTATCACTTGGAATCACAGTGAAGGTGGTGCCAAAAAAAACTAGTACTGGGTACCAGATTACAGGTCCTTTTTTGTAATGGAAACGCAAAAAGTCGAGCTGAGCCGGTACCACATAGTGGAAACGCAGCATAAGATGACTTGGCCAGTGCTGGAATGCGTTTCCACAACAATGATGGAGTGTAAAGCTTCCAGTTGCACAAACAACAGCACATTCATTCATCTTTATCCTCACTAGCTTCACCTTCATAGGTAACTGGGATAGGCTCCAGCTGAAGGCACGGTACACCCTGGATAAGTCCAGTCCATCTCAAGGCCAACACACACACACACACACACACACACATATATATATATATATATTTTTTTTTTTTTTTTTCCTGACCAATTAACCTATCAGTGCATGTCTTTGGATGATGGGAGGAAGCCAGAGTATACAGAGAGAATTCATCTAAATACAGGAGAACATGTAACATGGAACCAATACAAAGATCCCTGGTTGGAATCGAATGCAGGACCTTGTTGCTGTGAGTTGACGGTGCCATCCACTGCACCACCATGTCCCCTAAACAACAATTCTGTTCAATTCAACACCATACTGTTGTAACCCACTCCAGGGTAATTACACCTCACTCTAGGCTGAGAAGCGGAGTTCAGGTGCAATAAGCAACACATACACCAAAGGCAAAATTACTCTAATTTTAGTAAATTTGTATGCATGAACATAGTACATACACTTTAACATACAAAAGAAATGGGCCCTTTTTGAAAAATAAAAAGTAGAAAATAAAGAGTCCTTCAAGATGAAGTCGTTAAGAGTTTTTGTTTCCTTTAGTTTGTATGAAGTAAAGTTCTTCAGATCCTTGTGATATATGTAAAATCAAATGTCAAACAGTCATCCAAGTAAAAGTCATGAGGTGTGGACGGTGGAATGACTGGTACAATCCTACCACAAAGCAGATAAGGCATCCGACTCCTCAGTGGACAGGATTCAGTTTCCAACACGTCAGCGGTGGGTTTGGCTCGTCATCTACTGAGATCGGTGACTCTTCATGGAGTTTCAAATCCAACAAAACTTGACCTGCATTTACAACCAGGTTATAACCTCATGTAATCATTATAACTTTTACCATTATGCAGGTTACTTATATTCATGTATCAAATGTTAAGATATTCACACAGTAACATGTTCACATTGTAATTTCCTGGCCAGAATCTCACTTTACAGTATACACTTCTAAATGCTTAATAGTAGTGAATACTAGTCAGTTTAACAAAATAAAATAGTCAAACGGAATACTTTAAATTATATGAAAAGTTAAAATATTTGTTATTTGCAATAACTTACAATAGTACCAAAAATATGAACAGTTCAAGCTTAAAACATGTGAATAAACATTTTACATGAGCACTTGGTATGCATTTTACACATGAAAATAAATCTGAGGTTTCAGTTTGACCATTTTTAACTTTACTTCCCTTAAAAGTGGAAGCTTTTTCAACAAATTACTTCCAGTAGGCTTTTGATTTACTCATTTGCAATGAAGTAACAAAAAAAAAAAAAAAACATTCACATCTTTATCGATGTATTTCTTCAAGCCAAGTTCAACTACATAAGGCACTAATGATTCAACATTCATCAACACAACACACTATCAACACGTGGATTGAAACAAGCTAGCTTACCTAGACAAAGCTAACAACAAGCTAACATTTCCCTTCAGTAATGGCATTCACACTGTCGCAGTTCGTCCCTTAAAGATTCTTTTCAGAAACTTCGGCGTTTTTAATTACTTACTCCTTAATTTTCATAGAGTTTAGTCTCAAAGAAAACGGCTACAACACGGTGCTAGCGAACTGCCTCTCCCGCTGGCTTCCGACTAAGAGGAAATGAAGTTGAGTGCGTCACAAAGCGTCACTGTTTCAAAATAAAAGCACCCATGTGAAAGTTATACAGTAAAACTTACATTTTATCAAAATGATATTTTTAAATACAACTTAATCCTTATGAACTTTATTATTAGAATTTTAACCCTATTTATCATTGTATAAAAAACACAACAATATAGTGCTTTTTTTTATTATTAATATTATTATTTTTTTATTTTTTATTTTTTTTTAGTAGTTCAAGCATCTTCCAGGCAGACATAGTAGGAAAAAGGCAAAAGCATAACTCCACCCCTGCTTGTAATCCACTTAAAGCACAAGTGTCAAACATGCGGCCCGGGGGCCAAATCTGGCCCGCTAAAGGGTCCAGTTTGGCCCTTGAGATGAATTTGTGAAATGCAAAAATTACCTTAAGATATGAACAATCCTTTTAGTTCAGGTTCCACATTCACACCAATTCAGTCTCAAATGGGTAGAACCAATAAAATACTATCATAATAATGACAACTTCACATTTTTTTTCTTCGTAATTGTAAACATTTTCATGTATTGATACTAAAATAAAGTATAATTTCTCAAGAAATTTGAAAAACCTGAATAAATAAAAAGAACCTGAAATGTCTTAAGAGAACTAACTACAATTCTACCAATATTCTGTGTTTTATTAAATTTTTTGTGTGTTTGTAGATCCACTGTGATCTTTAAGTTATAATGAAAATGTGAAAATGATAAAATTACACTGATTTTTTTCAGTTTGTTCATGTTATTCACATTGTTTGAAAGGACAGTTTGTAGATGTCAACCTTTTCATAATATAAATAATACATTTCTCGCTCTGAAACAAAGAGAAAGATTTGGAGTTGACATTATTTGTATAATATTATGTTATTATTTTACTGGTTTACTTTTACTTTTCAGATCGAATTTAGCTGAATGTGGCCCCTGAATTAAAATGAGTTTGAAAACTCTGACTTAAAGGGTTCATATTTATTAAACCATCTTTGTTTAGTCAGCACTTCATTTCTTTGTGTATTTGGAGCCTAAACTTTTTCTTCTTCTTCTTTTTTTTTTTTTTAATTTTATGGTGGCTGATGAATTTTACAGCGGTGGTCAAGTATGTCTGTATCTGAAATGTTATCCCAGAATAGACCAAAAAAATACTGGCTGAAACATTTTTAGCGACCACCACAGGGTCGGGTGAAGGGGGGCCAGTGAGGTGCAAACTGCAGCTTCACCACTAGATGTCATTAGATATTAAAAACCTGTAACTGCTTTGGGAAAGGTTGTTTTTTGTTTTTGTTTTGGTGTTGCAAAAATATAAAGCATCCATTTTAGAGGTGATTTTTGGACCATTAAAATCTGTCTTGGTGAATATTTGCACATTTTTCTGTGATTTGACAACAACAAAATCCACTGTTTTGTTTTTGTTTTGTTTGTTTGTTTCCGTAACTGCAGATAGTCATGGTAGTAGCTTCCCTTTGCTCCAGCTTCTCATATTTTAAAGACTGATGTGGTGGTGGCATTGATCATCTCAGTTAACCATCATTAAGAAAGAAAATTAATGTGCTGTAAAAAAACAAAAAAAAAAAACCCAAAAAACTCTCACCCTAGTTTTTCTGTCTCACCATGTTGCCATCTGAAAATGTGCTCATATCCAAGCCACACCTTAACTGGCGACCAGAGCGAATAATAACCCACTGATTTTAATGTAACTGTTGATGACTATGCGAGTCTGTGCTTCATTAAAACAGCAGTGCTTTGCAGCTGTACAGCTCAGCTCCATCATACTCCCATCCCTGACCTCTAAGGACCAGTGCATTTAACAGCGAACTGCCTCTCATTACTTATCCTTTATCTGCTGTCTCATTATAGCCTTGTTCTGTTTTTTAAATTTTTCTATTACTGTCTTTGCAATGCAAATCTGCTGCTTAAATCAGCAGCTCTGTGTATACAAAGGCAAGGAGAAAAAATGACTCATCCTATTAGTGCTGAAAAATCTGGCCACTTGGGGAAGTAGTCAGGGTGTAAAAAGGGAAAACCGCTCTGAAGAATATTCCCATCATCCTAAATGCTGCTTTTTTTTTTTTTTTTTTTTTTTTTTTTTTTTTTTTTAAAAATTATTATTTATTTCAAAGAGATAGACCTTCTATAATCTTTGCAGCGCAGCATCAGTTCGGCAGTAAACTCATGTGTATGTGCTGATATGCCTTCCTGGATGGTGGATGATAGCTCATGTGTCATGGCTGCAGGCCTATCACTCGCTGCGTTCCCCCCGCAGTGCAAGCCAATATGTTCAGTAGACATAGATGTGGGCATTGCCTAATGGAATCCAGTCAGCATGGCTGATACCATCACCAAGTCACACTGCCAAGCCTCGATAACACTGGGCTCTCTCCCTCTTTGGAGCTATGGCAAGTGTCCTGGAGAGCCCTGCAGGATGTTACATATTAATACTTCTCGACATTTGCTGGGTGATAAGCAGCCTGGGTATAAATATTTCTTTTTATGAAACCACTTCGGCACAACCTCACAGAAGACAATCTCTGGCTATTTTCTCTTTAGGGACAAGCATCTGAAAACAAATTTTCTGTCCTCAGTAACCTGTACTTCTTAAAGATGCATCGCCACATAAAGGGAAACCGAGGCAGAGGGGAAGGTGTGTCGGATCTGTGCTAGCAACACTGTATGGTGTGAAACTAATAAGAGAGAACAGCTGCTCACACAGCCTTTAGAACCATGTAGTCACCGCGTGTGAACATACCTACGCTTCTGATCGGTGACATCGTGCATGTACCCGTCACTACAAAAGCCTGAAAAACCCAAATGTGAAATGCAGAGTGATACGAATACCAACCGCACACATCTCCTCCAAACACCCCCCCCCCCCCCCCTCGCCTGCAGTGAGTGAAAAATTCATGTTCTATTACCCCATCAAATATGAATTGCAGTTTATAAGATCACATTTGAAATTCCAGGTCACAGCTCATGCATTCCCAAATACTTTCAGTAACATCCCGGTGTCTATTTCTGGCGACTAGGAAGTGAATGTGCTCCTTCACATTAAGGGACGCCAACATGTGAAATGAAAGGTCAGGTAAACACTGTGACAGACAAAGCCATCACGGCTCTAAATGCTAAAATAATAAAGCAGAGCTCTATGTAGATATATTTAAATGTGTGTATCAGCCTCAACAGCACTGCATGAGTTATGAGATTGCCTGATCACTTGTCATCGGCTGGCATAAGGGAATGAGGCATGTGTCATATCTTGTTTAAGCAGCCTGATGCAGTGTGTTTTGGTGGATGGTTCACAGCTACTCCTCAGCCTCTCGTTGCTGAACGGTTCCTCCCCTCCGGCTGTTAAGTGACTGCTGAAGTTTCCCCCCGCCTGATACCGTGATGACGGCTGGCATCCGTGCTGTGCAACTGCCGCGAATGCAGGTCATCTGAAGCGACAGCACCCATACCTCCTACCTTCACGGGTGCTGCCATGGCGACAGGAAGCGGACAAACACTCTTTCTGTCTTTGTGAGTCCACAGCGTGCGCTTCAACTCTCAGCAGGCGTGGAGTTCCAGTACCTGCTCTCGCGTACATATGCTGCACACGCTGAAGAATTCAGGTGGCAGGAGACTAACTAGCGCAGCATGTGCTCGCATCTTCTTACGGGTCCAAGTCCTTTGGGTTTCCAAGTCCCATGCTCGGTTCTGAAATCCACCTAAATAAAGCTAGAGGCTGCTGCAACGAAAGCCTTCTGCATTCCCCTCTTGCCAAGTCGCCTACAGCATGAAATGATCAAAACACATTAATTATTCATCACAAAGTAAAGAGTCCATATCTCTCATGTGTGCATCAACAGGATATTTCAAGATTTGAGATTTTCTCCTGCAAATCCACACAGTTACTTTCTGAATTTAAGGATATATCTGTATGTATGCGCTGCACTTTTTTCTCTTACTTTATCTATCTTCTGCAAAATTCACTCACGATCTGAATTTTTAAACCGCAGAAATGTATTTTGCAATAGTTTGATCCAGATTTATTTTTGCAGGATGCAGTGCTTTTTACTCATTCCAATTAGACCGTGCAACCTTGGACACACATTTTTCATGAATGTAAATTATTTACTTTGATATTGAACTGGGCTACACAACACCGCACGGCGCTGCATGTAAATTCTCCTCCTTTTGCTGCAGTCAGGTGCCTACGAATGTCCCGACGTGGTTCGGAATCAGCTCTGTTTTGTGTTTGAGGCAGTAAATACCTATGATTTGAAGACTGTGATAGAGAGGAGAATAATACAGCGCAGCCAGACTCGGTACAAAGCCAGAAAAACCTGCAGTGAATGTGAAATAAAATGAAAAAGTGGACAGTTATAAAATATTAGACAGAGTTATTAAAGATGCATCCTGTGTTTTATACAGGAAATATATAAATGAACAAGAAATAATGCAGCTGGAAAGACTTTATTTTACTCAAAACATAATATTTGTGCAACCTATTACATGAGACAAGAAACCGAATGATGTTTATTTTTGTTTTTTTTAATATTATTATAAGGAATAAAGAAATTTATGACATGAAAATGGCTGACCTTCTCATTACTAATGACAAATAAAAAATAAAATGCTGGGAAAAATGGGATGTTTATGTTAATCATTCATTTATTTATTTGTTTTGAGTAAAAGAAACTAATCGAACACCTTTTGTGCAAAAGGAACTAATATCAGAGCAAATATATGAATAAACAAAGGTGATCGAGGCAAAATAGCAATTTCCATTGTACACTAGTAATAAAATAAATTCAATATGTGCAGCGCAAAAAGAGAATGAGAAGAAAATGTATTAAACTTCGCCCCTATCTCACATTTATACAACAGATCACATGACTTTTACTTCCTTAATGATAAAGTTACACCTGTTTAGAGTCCTAATAAGAAACAATAAGAACAGATAATAAACAGATTGTCTATATTTGGTCCAACCACACAGTGTCTAAGGTCTACTTTGATAGTGGATACAGTTACAGAACTACATCTGGGTCAAAACAGCTGGACTTAAACATTCACAATACATTTTTTTTTATTATGTAAGTGCAAAAAACCTTTCTGTGTTATTTTCTAAAGATATGTTAAATGCTTTATATGTTATTAACAGGGTATAATATGTCACAAGGTCATGAATCTTAATTAAGTTTGACTGAATAAACAGAAAATTTATCTTATCTTATATATGTTTATTTTGGCTTTTTGGCCTTATTTGTCCTGAACCCATCTGTATTTTATTTGTCTAAAGGTTGAACCCAGATAGTCTAATTGTTGTGGTCTGTTTTTTGGTTATTTGTTTGTTCCGTATAGTGTAAAATTTATATAAAAACAAACAAATAAATATATTTGTGCCATATACATGTACAGAAGCACCATGGAACAGTCTATTATAGACTATTTCCTAAAACTAAAACTAAATAGCATTAAATTCAAATTTACATTCAGTTAACTCTTTAAAACCTGATGTGTCACCGCTGACACGCCCTGCGCAGGTACAGTTTATATGGCTGTAACTCTGTCGATGTTTGTGCAATTGGTAAAATTCCAATGGTTTCTGAAACCTGAGACGTAGCACTTTATAGGTTTTATTATCTCATAACAGTAATTGTATTCTTACCTGTGCTAAAAACTGGAAAAGAGGCCATTTTATCAGTATTATAACACGCAGTAAATAGTAAATGACTGCTAGATTTGGAAAGTTCTGTGGTAAAATGGGCAAAAGTAGTCAGTCACAGCATGTTTTCTAACCTTTTTGTGGTCAATATCAGAAAAAAAAAAAGTCAAACCCTTTTAGGCTCAGGGTTTAAAGGGTTAATGACAGTGGAGACAGTATAAGATGAATTGACAATAACAGCAGTGCATCGCTAAGAATTGTAAGCGCGAATAACAAACCGCATCAAATATTAAATTCATTCAGGGGGGATAACAGAGGCGGTGACAGCACAATCAATCCACATTCTGGTCTGATCTGTTGAGTAACAGCTCAGAGAAAAAGAGCACGAGTCGATTTCTCCTCCATCTTCTTTCTGCTCTCGTTTCTAAATACTTCCTTTTCTTTTTCCTGCATCCCCACCGTTTCAACCAGGCTTTGTCGTGCACCTTCCGACGTTGACGCTTTCGTGTGGTACTTTCACATATGGGAGTTATTTGCTCCACGGATGCAATAGTTTATATATATACGTGCTGCTGAGGAGAGGCCCGCGTGCTCAATTTCTCTGGCGGTGACAGATTTCATCCTCCACGTATCCATCTTTCTTACCAGCTTGGTCCACATTGCTTCTGAAATAGGAAGAAAAGGTCAGAGCGTTAATGCAGAAAGTGACAGCAGATACATCACCTAAATCTATGGTGACTTTTGGCAATACATCCCACACATGGACGCTCAGTTTTCATTGGAAGAAAACAGGGATGATGAGAGATACGGAAACTGGAAACATGTTCAGGGGTTGTTTGAGTGGGTTGTATTTTTTACTCTGTAGTTGTTCAGTATTAGGAAAGACAGCATCAAGAAGCCATTTTTCTTTGTCATATTAAAAAATAATGCAGGTTGAATCTTTTTATATATACATGTATCTGTATACGTAGATGTATAAAGGATATATACAAGGTAAAATTAAAAACAAGATGCATGAGTCCATTTAATGGCAAAAAGTTTCTTCCTACATTACATACATACATACGTCTACTGTGTCTGTTCAATTCCAACCTAAACACTTATTCTACTGCAGTGTTTAACAACCTTTTTTGTTCATATTTGACGTCAGAAAAATCATAAGGCACCCCATCAAACAACAATGTCACAAATAGTATATTTATTGAATTAGACCAGGAGTATCAAACTCATTTTAGTTCAGGCGTCACATTCAGCTATATTTAATGTGCAGAGGGCCGAAACAGTAAAATAATGACAGAATAATATATAAATAATGCCAACTCTAAACTTCTCTTTTTATTTTACAGTGAAAAAAAGTAAAATGACCCGATGGAAATGTTTAAATCTACAAATGATCCTTTCAAACAATGTGAATAATATCAACACTATAATCACTATTATGCTTTAGTTTATCATTTCCACATGTACATTATAACGTACAGATCACATTGGATTGACAGATACACAAAATATTTAGTAACAGGTGGAATATTATTAAAATTGCACATTTATTTAAGACATTTCAGGTAATTCAGATTTTTTTTTTTTTGCAAAATGATGCTTTGTTTTAGTCTAAATACATGAAAATGTTTACATTTACAAAGACAAAAATTTGGATTTGCAACTATTTATTATAGGTTATTATGGCACTGAATTGGTCTCAATGTGGAACCTGAACTAAAATTATTGTTAATACATTTTTGCATTTCACAAATTCATCCCATCTACTGAATAAACACCTGATCCATGTCTTATTTAAGAAGGAGTACAAAAACCACCACTGTGATCGTCACCATCTTCTTACAACAGGCTAAAACAGTGCAGTTAGTTCCACAAAAGTAACTGGAATACAACAATAACTATTGAAAACTACTAGACTTCTGCTCTGATAATGTTCCCAAACTGTGAGTTGGACTGGTTCTTCTATCAGGTCAAAGCTCCTGGACTCAGCAGGTCCATAAAGGTGTGGGTGATGGACCACCAGATGAAGACCCTCATGACCAGAACGATCTGACCCCAGACCTGAACCCACTGTGAAAACTTCTGGAGGAACATGGATGGAACAAACCTTCAAATATAACTGAGCTTCTTCAATTTCTATTTCATAAACTGCATAAACTCATCCAACAGCAACAGAGAAAAGACACATGAAAGCTGTTATTGAACATCAGAGTTATTCCACCAAATACTGATGTGTGAACTTTTACCAACATTAGTTTGTGTTGTTTACAAATGAATTTTTTTATTTTATTGTTTTTTTTATTTGTTTTTTTTTTGCATTATTTGAGGTCTGAAAACACTGCATCTTTCTGTTATTTTGACCATGTGTTGTATATATGCTCTGAATAAGAGATAGATAGATAGATAGATAGATAGATAGATAGATAGATAGATAGATAGATAGATAGATAGATAGATAGATA
>JAPSES010000115.1:4205253-4217898 GCA_029822895.1 Maxillicosta whitleyi
GTTTCCATGGTAACTACGGAGCCTCTGAACGTCCAAATATGGTCATATCTGATGACCATGAAAAGATGAAAAACTATTTTACACCAATTATTTACATGTATTGATAGAATTAATGGATCAACATGTATTAAAGAGTTTAGATCGGTAGATGGTTTTGGTCACCGGTGGTTGTTTTGGACTTTATGACTTAATATAAACTGTAAAAATACTTAATATAAATTCTAAACGCTGACAATATGTTGTTTTTTTTTTTAGCTCATATGATGATCTTATATAATATGATCCATGACTGAAGATTAAACGATTCAACCGCACATAAAGTAGTGCAGTTTGTAGCACATGCAGATTTTCATATATGCCGTTTGTATTATTTTCACAAATATGTGAATGGATCATAACAAACCTGGTATGTAGATAATCTAGTGCAGAAGACTCGTGTAGTGGATTTTACATGAAAATCCTTAAGCTCCTTCCCGAGTTCATCTGCGCCTCTGTTCAACCGTGTACAATAGCGACTGTTAGCTTAGCTATCGTCAACAAACAAGCAGCTCCGTCTTCAATGCATTAAACGTACATATTGATCTGTGGAAATGAGCTCAGCCTTGAAGGTCTACAGCAGTAAAATGCAACATGCACATGAATGCACCGTCTACAAACATCATATAGAACAGTAAATACTGACAAAGGCGCTGAAGCTGCAGAGCAATCATAGTTTTTTTTAACATCACTGGGCAAAAAAAAAAAAAAAAAAATATATATATAGTATACCTCAGAATGTTTTGATTGAAATGGTGTGAGATTTTTGCATCCACTTGTGTTTGAGGGTGTAAAAAAAATCTACTTTTTGACACAAATTTCTGGCAGATAGGCGGGTTCAATATGATTGACAGCTGACATTACCAGTCATTGATAGGATTCAGAACCTGGATCAAACCTTTCTCATTGGGCGATACCACACTTCTATGATTCGATTGATCACATTTGTTTCTTTCTGGCATCAATACCCTATATATAAGGGGTGTCAAACATGCGGCGAGGGGGCCAAAACCGGCCGGCTAAAGGGTCCGATCCAGCCCCTGGAATGAATGAGCGAAATAGAAAAATTACTGAAGATATGAACAATCAAAAATGTTCAAATAATTTTAGGTCAGACCAATAAAACACTATCATAAAACCACAATTTTTTGTCTTTTTTTTTGTGTAAAAAAAAAAAAGTTTACATTTACAGATTAGCCTTTTACAAAAAATGTGAACAACCTGAAGAAATACGAACCATAAATGTCTCAAGAGAATTCAGTGTAATTCTTCCAATATTCTACCTGTTATTAAATATTTAGTGTATTTGTAGATCCACTGTGATCTGTACATTATAATGAACATGTGAAAATGAGGAACTGTGGACAAATAATGGCAAAAAAAATGTTTAAAAGAATTGCACTTATTTATTAAATTTATTTTTGTTTGTGTTTTTCTCATATTTTTAAAGGATAGATTGTAGATGTAAATATTTTAAGATACAATTTAACTTTTTTCAAACTATAAATGACATATGTAATTGTGGAACTTTTAAAAAATATATTATGTTATTATTTTGATCCGGCCCACTTTAAGTCATATTGGGCTGTAACAGAATTGAGTTAATTTCCCAGGTGTTACATGTTGCTGTAGTGTTTAATAGTGTAAAGTACGCCCACACCACACCTGTTTCTCTTGGCCGTGTTCTCCTTTCAGACACGCACAGACGCAGACTGAACGGATGCTAACAGGCTAAAAACAGCTAATGCATGTCTGGTCTCATGACGTGGGCGGACTAGTTAAATCTTGTCAGTACAAAACTCTTACCCTATAACATTCAGACATGACACAGAAACTTTTATTTCACATTTATTAATTAAAGGTGGTGAAGGAAAACTTGGAAAAACAGTTCGAGTTAGCTACATTTTGAAAATACACAATTAAAAACTTCAAACCGCTTTCCTTAGACTTCCCCCCTGAGGCCACGCCTCCAGAGCCCTGGCACATGCATGCTTGTTCTGAAGGGTTCATGAGCGCAGCATGAATTCAACCGGCTTCAGCTTCAACTCCACTGTTACAGAACAGCCCCAATTCTATCTGGTTAATGTTACATTCACTAGTCAGTTATGTTGGTGATATAACAAACATAGCTAATATAACTATAGCTAACATAACTAATATACCTAATAAATCAAATATAAATAATGCAGCTAATATAATTAATTTAGCTAATATTACTAATAATACTCATATAACTAATATAGCTAACACCACTAATATAACTTGTATAGATAATATTATTAATTTAGCTAATATAACTAATAAAACAATTATGTATCGAATATAACTAATATAATTATAGCTAATATAGCTAACATAACTAATATACCTAATCTATCAAATATAAATAATGCAGCTACTATAATTAATTTAGCTAATATTACTAATAAGACTCGTATAACTAATATAGCTAACACCACTAATATAACTTATATAGATAATATATCAAATATCAATAATAGAGCTAATATAATTAATTTAGCTAACTAAGAAAAATCATAACTAATCTAACAAATATAGCTAATATAATTAATGTAGCTAATATAAGTAATATAACTAATATAGCTAATATAAGTAATATAGGTAATATTACTGATATAACTAACCAAGCTCTAGCTTCGTTTCCTGTACTAGTTGCTCCAAGCCTCTCAGAACGCACGATTCATGAATGTAGAGGGGGAGGGACAAATTGCAGTTTTATTTGATTGACATTCAATCATTTCAATGGGCTGATTAAAATGATTGGATGGTGTTTTTTCAGTCCTGTCCGTTCCACAGTTGACTAAAAAATTTCATTTTTGTGTCGGAGCATTTAATTAATTAGTCGCAATCAAGAGTGTGAAAGAGATTTTAAGCAACAAAGTAAAAAAAAAAAAAAAAAAAATACTCCAGGAAAACATCTCCTACCCCACCTTTAATCTTGATACTTTATTAGCATAATCAATCCTCAAATGAGTAGTGTGTGAGTATTGATATATCTCTACCGCAGAATCCATATGCCCACCACCACTACTCATTGACACGGAAGCTCGGAAAAGTAGATTCTGTTATCAGTAAATGCATGAAAGTGTTTTGGACTGAGTGGAGATAGCTGCAAAAGTTGTTCTTTTCCAAATTCTGATTTTATTTTTTCCCTTCTGATTTCAACACCTTCAAATACAGTTTACTTGTATTACATGTTTTTTTTATGTGAGGATTTGAGCTTGTACCCATACTGGAGTACATTCCCAGTGTGGTATTTCTTCTTCATCTTCTTCTTCTTCGTCTTCTTCTTCTTCGTCGTCTTCGTCTTCTTCTACCCAAAATCAATACAATGGCAGTAATGTTCACGCAGCATCGCCTTGTATGAAAGCAGAGTGCAGGGGTGAGAGAATTAAAGCTCCCATGCTTCACTTCTTCAGTTTTCCACGGTCAAACTTCTGTTTTTTTTTTTTTATCCTTTTCCTTTGTTTTCCTTACACTCCTTTACTTCGCTTTCATGAAAGAAAGATATTTTTTGGGGCAGATTTAGTTTTGAGAGGACTAAAATGTATGCGTGGCTGAGTGGGGGGAAAAAAAAAAGTCAACTTTCCTCATTTTGTCGCCACCCTTTCTTGTAATAGATCAACAAATCACCACAAGTGGCTGCGTCTGGCTGTGCACACTCATCTCGGAGCAGCTGGACGACCTCATTGCCAGGCGGGGAGTGTGTGAGTGGTCTTGCCTGGTTCAGCGGCGGGCATGCGGGTGTTAGATGAGCCATTGATCCTTCCCAGCAGGCTCTTCCACCAGGCGATTCCTTCACTCACGTCCCTCCCCCTCCCCTTACGCCATTGACTTTCTGCCATGACGTTCCGCTGTCACGGCAGGACGTGACATTTAATGATCCTCTGATGGAGTAATGTCACATTTATCACTGGGTGGCAGATGTGACGGGGCAGAATCCGAAGCAAAAAAGGAGGGGGAAAAAAAACCAAAAAAACAACCTAACAACAAACAATATATAAGCCTAGAAGAAGAGCTGCTCGGTGACTGACAGCGGGAGTAATTTAGGATAAAGTCTCCGAAATGACTGTGTAGAAACGTCTTCTGCGGCCACCCCAAATAGGACAGATTTAACGGGGACAGTGAGGAATTGAATCTCAATGGGGATGGAGTCAAAACCCCCGGCGGTGCGAACCTGCTTCACACTCACCATTCCTTTTTATCTCATTTTTTGTCCGACTGATGCACTATCAATTGCATTAGAAATGAGACCATTTGAAAATACCCAGAGGTTTCACCTTTTCTTTGACAGTTGAGGACCAGGCATGAAAGCACTTACACACAGGTCGGGCCTCACCTAACCGCTGTCTGTCGGAATGGCAAAGTAAGAATATTCAATAATAGATAGGCCCAGCTTTTTTTAGGGCCCTATCTGTGGCTTTTTGTAAGAGGAGGCTGAGAAAATACATGGGAGAAATAGTCATGGGATATAAGACGGTAATGTAATCTGTGGTTCCTTGACCAAAAAACCTACTGTCCGAAATGTAGGAGTACGTTCCTGGCGCTGCGGTGATCTGAATACCACACGTATTCTGAAGTGACTCGCATATTATTTGGTAGGTACAAAAACATCCCAAGTGTGTTTTAGCCTGGAGCAAACGGTCTGACTTACATCTGAAAGGAAAAATCTGCACTGTAAGTTAAAATAGTGACTCTAAGGTCGAATAATTATGCGTGGAGTATCGCTGCGTTAAAAAAAAAAAAAAAGCTGCCTAACTAATTTTGACCGAAAAAAAAAGAACAAGGAAAAGAACAAGACTATTGGGTGGGGTAAAAGGAAAAACAATGTCGAAGGACACTGAAAGAGATGTGTTAATTTACAAAAGGCTGGAGGAAGAGTTAATTAAGGCAGCTGCAGGAATGGGAGAAAGTGCTGAGTCCTGGAGACACAAAATATTTATTCATCAGCCCATTAATGTTTAATTCCTCCGTTTTTTTTTTTTTTTTTCTCCTATTCTTAAAATGGAGGGAGAACGGAGCAAAGCTTTGAACATTTGACCTTATATGTAAAAGTGTAGGTTGAGTCTGAGGTGCCTCGGGGTTTGTCTTAATCATTAGGAACCAGCAGCCAAAAAAAAAAAAAAAAAAAAAGAATACGCTCAATGCTCTGTTAGAGCGAGTTTACGTGATTTAAATCAGACTTTTGCAGCATTGGGCCGTTCTATCATTTCCTGTTAAATTGTGTCCGTGCTGGAACGTACAGCTCTCCTGATAATGCGAGAAAATAGAAAAGTGACGCGTCTGTGGCAAATTTTCATCATGTCATATATTACACTTGGTCTGTAGTGATCCTTCAATCCAGGGAGATGTGTCTGATGAAAGGATGGGGCCCGGCTGAGGAGGAAACAGTCGTGTGCTTGATTTGTCTGCAGCCTAATTATATGGCAACAAACGAGTTGCCAATCATGAGAATATATTGTCTAGTTTTATCTCAGGAACTCATCAAGTCAACCCAATTAAAAGCTGCAATGAGAAAGACATCGGCAGTGAACAGGGCTCTCATTCAGTTAATTCATGATTGCCAATTAAAATAGAATAGCGTGCAAAGTTGTAAAGCTGTCAGGAGGGCCAAGCTAAATTACCCTTTTCCACTTTGAATGATGGATGCGTTCATTGCTCTCCCTTATCTTATTTATTCTATGGGCTGAAAGGGGTGGGGGGGGTGGAGGGATAAAAGCAGGAACAGTTTAAAGAGTGTGTCACTAATGAAGAAGGTCCCTCTTTTTAGAGAATCTGTCGGCAGCAGATTGTTTTGTTTTCTTGAACGGAAAAAAAAGGGACGTAATTAAATCACGTACAGTACTCTAGAACACCTCATTTTCTCCTGCAATCACTCGCAAATTGAAAGACTGCGAATTTCTAGAACAATCCGCCTCCGTTGCACATTACTGTAAAACATGGGTGCATACAGTATAATAAAAGAATACCACAGCTGTCTATATATGTTCACAAAAGTGAACAAAAAAACACCTTTCAACCACTTACAACATCGTAGAAATTACACTTGTTCTTTCCAATGTAAGTATTGAAAGGTTCAGTGTCCGATTTTTAACCCATAAAGACCCAGAGCTGCTTTTGTGGATGGATTTTCTTCCATTTTGAACCAGATTTATCACCATTTTTTCAACTATTATCCTCTGTATTTTGCATCTCTAAATATAAATCAGGTATTTTTCTATATTTTATTCACTGATAATGTGGGTTTTCATAAAAGCTCAGATTAAAGTTGAGGGTTACTGTATGAAAAAAGGAGAAAACTGAACATAAACCTAGTGTTTCCATCCACATTGATCCAACTCCATTGGTTTTACTGGTGAATCAATGTTGGAGAAGATGACAGTGTTTCCATAGCAACTACAGAGTCTCTGAACGTCCAAATGATTCATATCTGACCACCATGAAAAGACAAAGAACTGTATTTTACACCAGTTATTTACATGTATCGTTAGGATTAATGGGTCAACAAGTTCTATCAGTAGATGATTTTGTTCGAAGGTAGATGTTTTAGAACTTTATGGGTTTAAGGCTCAAGGTTTGTTTACTGTCATTCATTCAATGTAGCGCATGAAAGAATAAAATGCGTACTCAGGTCTTAGCTATATGATTAAAAATAGTGCAAAATATATTAAAAACAGACACATAAAAACATATATTTGGGTAAAAGACGCATAAAAACCATTTAAAAGCCACTCCCTCACATGTATGTATGATATATATATAATGGGGTTCTTCTATGAAAATGGTTCTAAAAACAGAACAGATCTATAGTAATGTTATGAAGCAAGTTTATGAAACACTTAAGGTCTATTTTAAAAATAAGTGTGATGGTAAAATGATAAGATGGCTGGTTCGATCCTCAGGTGGGCCCTTGGGTAAGGCCCTTTACGCTGTACACACCTATACCTGTAGCCACAAGGGGGCAGTGTCTCATTGTTCTGGTCCTAAGCCCAAAAAAATACAGAGGGTTGTGTCAGGAAGGGCATCCGACGTAAAAACCTGTGATAAATCAACATGTGAATGTGACTCGCTGTGGTGACCCCTGAAAGAAAGTCACTTACACTATATTTCATACAAAAATCTGTGTGTAACACAGTCAAAAGGACACAAATTACATGACACTTTTTTTTTTGCCTTTTTATTTTCTGTAAGGTACATTGTGGGACTTGAACTAATTAGTGTTTCACAAAAAGGACCCTTCTTTGCGAAATCATTCTCCACTTATTCGCGTTTAACTGGGCGAGTTTTGTATGTAACACAAGTGGACACGAAGGGTTATGCACAAAGCCTGGAATGAGACCACCGATTCATGAAAAACCTTCATGTCTGCATTAGGAAAAACCATTAGGATTGTCAAATTTATCACCATCTTTATTTTTTAGCTGCAAATAAGACCATTTCAAGCTATGTTTTCCACATCAAATGCACTGACACCTCGGTGGCTTTTCATGCCCTTATTTTGGTCCTATTTTTGGCCCGATTATTTAATTAAAAATGTATTAATTTTGAGATGGCTCAGAGCAAGAGAAGAATTTTTATGCATTTATCTGAGATCATCATTAGGTACATCCTGGGGGGAAATATGTCTAAATTTTGCTTTTGTTATTGGGTCTAAAATGCTGGAAAATTGCCAGGTACCAAAGCAAACCCAGTTTCATAGAAGCACCAGGTGACAATGTATTAATGAAGATGCAGACTGCAATGACCTGAATGACTCACTCTCCCTCCTGTGGCTGAAAAAGGCATTTGTTACATCCAACATTGGTTTATTTGCTGCAGTTAAATAGATATTAACCCTGATCTTCACTGCAACAAGAAAAGACTGAAGATGACTCATTCTCCGGTACAGAAAACACAATGGTTTAGATTTTAGTGTGATTGCTCAGGTTTGGATCCTGACGGCACTTATTTAGGTTTGTCAAAAAACAGCAGAAATTGGTTTAATCAAAAAAAAAAAAAAAAGCAACTACACTACAGATATGATGTGCACAAGTAATCGTAGAGTCAAACTGGTGAGTCTAGACGATGGATTTTTATGTAAGAGTCGCTCAATTTTTATTTGAGTTAAAGGTGGGAGGAGATTTATGTTTTCAGACGTGGATCTAATATGTCTGACATTTTCTACATGTGTGTGTTACATTTTTATTTGTGCTGTTGTGTGGAGCCCAAAAAAAGACTGGAGCATCAGTCAATATGGCAACGAAACAAAGACAAATATGGAATAATTTTATCCAACACAAGAAACAGGATGGATTCACTCCTTTTTCAGTATATTTTATTATTCTTATTTTGGTTTCAGTGGTTTATTGATAAAGCAATCATGAATTGACTTGATTATTTAATGAAGAAAAGTGATTAAAATACCCATTCTACGACACAAAAAACACAAATGTAAAGGTTCAATCATTTTTATTGTCTTATGTTCACATTGAGAAATGTAGGCAGGTAATTCTGGGCTGAGGTGTCGTGTAAATGCAAAAAAAAAAAAAAAAAAAAAAAAAATCAAAACACTATGTTGATTGTTGATTTAAGTGTTTTATTGTCATGTACAGGAAAGAAACCAGTTTAATTGTACAATGAAACTCTTACTTTACCGTCAACACTGAACTCCAAGAGAATTTAAGATGAATATAAAAACTAAAAATAGAATAATTTGACTATGAAGTTAAAAACAAATGCAAAAAAGTGGCATTTAAGGATGATATTAAAAAGAAAATGAACATAAAATATAAAAATACTAAAAACATATTTACATAAATGGTCTATCTGAGTATTTGTTCAAACTGTCAGAGGGAAATGGTAGCGATAACAGAAGTAACATCTGCAAAATTACCTGAGATAAGAAAGATGTTAAAAGTGCAAGAATGTCAGAGATGAACAGTGTGGTTTACAAACACCAGGGCTTTGAAAAGCTGGTTTGTCGACACGTCGACGTTACTTTGTTGGAGTTGACTAGTCATGTGTTCTTCTCTCTCTCCTACAGAACTGAGCTTTCATTCAGTTCATGTTCATACTCTCATTGTTATACATTAAAACATGGAGCGTCAGATAGTGATGCACGGATCAGCTGACCCGGGTCAGGCTGGTGTGGGTCCAAAAAAATGATTTGCAGGACGGGTCAAATAATTCCACAAAAGCAGATTGGAAAAAAAAAAAAACAAGAAAAACCAAAAAACACCCCGTGCATCAGTAATGTAAGAAAAGTGAAGGAAGACGACGCCTCATTGGATTAAACTGACTGTTCTGTTAAAAGTGCTTCAGTAAAGTTGTGTGAACCATGTTCTGCACCAACACTGAATAATCCTGTGGACCCACAGTGGGTTTGGGTTCTGTTCACTTAGGTCACAGGTGTCAAACATGAGGCCCAGGGGCCAAATCCGGCCCACCGAAGGGCCCAGTCCGGCCCCTGGGATGAATTTGTGAAATGCTAAAATTACACTAAAAGATATTAACAATAATTTTAGTTCAGGTTCCACATTGAAACCAATTTAATATCATAATACCTTTATAAATAGTTACATCCAAATGTTTGTAAATGTTTTCATGTATTTAGACAAAAACAAAGTATAATTTCACAAAAAAATCTGAATAACCTGAAATGGCTGAAGAGAAGTATGTGTAATTTTAATAATATTCCAACTGTTACTAAATATTTTGTATATCTGTCGATCCAATGTGATCTGTAAATTATAATGTATGTGCAGAAATGATAAAATAAAGCAGAATAGTGATTATAGTGTTGATATTATTCATATTGTTTGAAAGGATCATTTTTAGATTTCCATGTCATTTTACTTTTTTCACTGTAAAATATAATGAAAAGTTTAGAGTTGACTTGATTTATACATTTATTCTGTCATTATTTTACTGGTTCGGCCCCCCCGCACATCAAATTTAGCTAAATGTGGCCCCTGAACTAAAATAATTTTGACACCCCTGTCTTAGGTCATAAACACCACATGCTCTTTTCTCCAAATGTGTGTTTTTGCTGCAGACGTTGAACCTTTTTACACTTTACAGGAAATTCCAGGTGTGAGTCTGTGTTTTGTTTTGGTTCAATATCAGAAGGACTGTTCATGTTTGTGTGTGGACACTTTTTTACTGGACATTGTTCATGTTCCAACGTTAGCACTAGTTCTTCACTGTTGAACGTCTGTGCTGTTCCTCCGCTATCGGTGTGGTGACGTCATCACATGACCAGTCGACTGCACTAAGACTTTGACAAATAAGTCTGTCTGAACAAAGTCAATAATGCCATAGTATGCACAGTGTGTGTATGTATATATATATATATGTGTGTGTGTGTGTGTGTAAGTATAAGTAGGGCTGTCAAAATCAATGTGCCACCATGGATTAATCCATCATCATGAGTAATCAGATTAAATTTTTTACAAAATGAATCCATCTGCAGAACAGAATGATTCTGATCATCTCTGGCAAAGTATTTCAGACAGTTTGTCCAAGTAGAGTTAACGTCGTCCAAAGTATCAGTTTATCCGGTAGTGACAGGCAGCAGAACCAGCCTATAAACATGGAAGACACTATGAGGACGTACGGGTAAAAGCTAGGTATGTCCGATGTTGGCTTTTTTGCCGATATCCGATAACTCCGATATCAGCCGATACCGATGTTGATATGTGGCTTATTTTTCCTGCTAATTTTGCTAACATCACATATCTGCTGTTGTGGAATGAACACAACATGCTTAATGTTATTGTGATGCTCCACTGCATGTGTTCTTGAACACAACAAGGCTTTAAAATGTTAACATTGTTTGTGCAAAATAAGAAAAATACTTAGGGAAAAAAGTGCCATGTTTATTTATGTATTTATTTATTTTATTGTAAACAACAGTTTGGATTTCACTCTCCCTGAGATAATCTAGACAATGCCCACAACAAATAGGGCAAATTTGACTTCTTTACAAATAATAAAACATTGTACCTGAACAACTATGTGCAAAACAGCAGCATCTAAAGTCAACTAAAATAACAGGCAGAGTGTTTGACAGGATACTCTTCTGTCTGTGTCTGTATTTGGGTCTAACACAAGCATTATTTTATCAGTTTTGAGGCAAAAAAAATGAAAACGATATTAACTGAGATTAAATTTTTAGGCTAATATCGGGCCGATAATATCAGACATTGACATATACGTATATTAGTGATGTCAAACCACTATCTAACCAAAGCAGATTTAATATATAAAAGTAAAACCGACAGGAGTCCAGATGCATATTCACTCCCACCACCTCCTTCCTCTTGAGTAAAAGCAGAAATATTACAGTGACCAGGTTGATTAAAGTTCCAATATTACAAAGCTCATGCACATGTTTTGAGAACTGTGAAACCTATAAATATACGATAGTGACATAAATAACTAAATATATAATAGTGTCTGGGTTGAATTTGCAGACGCTGCTGTTGCTCTCCTGTGCTGTAGGTGCATCCATATTAACCGTCTTCGAATACTCTGTTTGTGTCAATACACCACTTTAAATGCCATTAAAATGTGTCCACAACAGTTAAAGCGAAGGCAACTTATCCCGGTTGTGTCTTCTGCACCATTAGCCACCGTTGCCATACTATTGATGGCCTAATTAAAATGTGTCAGGCTGAAATATGTCACATTTTTTAAAGGCTGAAATTGATAGCTCACATTAATTTTCACTTTCTCAAAATGACCTTTAATTTCACTTGCCAAATGCAGGCTTGTGTCTACACCGACACACCCTCCCGTTCGCGCTCCTGAAACAATATGTCAAACCACTTTGACAACAACGGCTCTGCTCTCGGAGCACGGCGACCGTTCCTCAGAGCAGAGAACGCCTTGGAGCTGAAATTGAACTGACTCTCAGATTTCACATATCCATAAGGAAATGATATGCCAGCACCTCCCTATAGAGTAATGGCTTCTAATAACGTTAACCTCTTAGCATAAATGTTTAAGTCATGCACTATATGGGCAAAAGCATTGGGACACAGTGAATTCAGGTGTTTCTATTCTAACAATAATGATGTCTTTTATATAGTAAAGATCATATTGATTATTAATATTGATGTTTAAAATATTGAGTTGCATTGAAATAGAAATATCACTTCATAAGCTTAAAGTCATACACAGAGCAGTACTAAAGTAAAATGATTACTGCTGACTGAAAGGTATAAGGTAAGGATGCACTGATATCAATTCCAGTATCGGGTCCGATAATCTGTGTGAGTACTAGTAAAAATACTCGGATACAACCGCCCGGATCCCACTTCCAGTTTGTTCCATTCTCAGTTCAGTGCAGCAGTATGGAGATTGAACTAAATAAACCATGGTGACAAAAGGAACGTGAAAGACACAGATGCATACGGACGCAGTGTTCCATCTGTCCTCCGTAGACGGTTCTGTCCGTTTTCCGGGCGCTAGCGGACTCGTACCCAAATGTAGAATCCCAACTGTGGAGGTAGAGGATGTGTTCACAGACCCACTGTGTGAGTTAGTGCCAAACTACTGACATATTTGTGCCAACTCCCCAGGGCGGGGCCGCTTTACGTCCTCCTT
>JAPSES010000115.1:4217998-4228533 GCA_029822895.1 Maxillicosta whitleyi
CAAGTTTTCGACAACTCTCTGAGGAGACGACACGGAAGTAGCACGCCATGTCGGAGTAACGAGTCGAGCTGGTCCCATGTAAGTGGAAAAGAACCACAGGAATACTGAATAAAGTAGAACCGGTACTATGGAGTGGAAATGGGGCATTAGGCGATTATGCAATGAGGCTAACGACACGTTTCCTTTAATAACTCATCACTATTAACACTCCTTCCTTTCAAATTTGCTCTGCCATTTGTTCATTTTTGTTCTTTTCTGAGCAATCCCAAACCCCTGGGAATTACGTCTTCGTAAAAGCAAAACAACCCCCTGATACGGAAGTGTCACCGTGCCGAGATTTTCCTTGAAACAGCCCTTGGAGAAAGTGATAGTTTCCATTTGGTCTCCAGTATGCCAGAGTTTGCGCTCATCCTCAGGAGACGTGCCTCTCAGGTCAAGCTCTTTGCAACAGATTAAAAGAGAGTGTCACTAATGTCACCCAGCCGGGGAATCAATGGCGTAGCGTAGGAAATGAAAGCTGTGACGGACGCCGACGACCACATCAGCTCCTGTCACCGGGTGTCTATACTCAGAGTAGTCTTTTCATGCTGGCAGCTGCCCCGGACCTGAGGGGGGGGTCCTGTCAGCTGAAGCCAACACGGCCCCGGCACGCTGGTGAACCATAGAAAACCCACGGGGCCTCTTTCTGGAAAAGGCTTACAGCGTTTCAGACACTCACACCATCAGCTCAATCAACTCCTGCCACTCCGGACTTAGCCGCGCCGGCGGAGAACTTTTCTCATTTTCGACCACAGGCTTGTCCTCACATGAGAAATCAAAGTGTTAAAAGTTAGAAACAGAGAAAAATGAAGAAGGAAACGGTGGAAACAGTTACTTGTGATGTGAATTATAACTTTTGGGTTCATACTGCTAATCAACACAGCTCTCCCGTGTTTAATCTTTATTTCACATAATGATTGCTTCCATTTTCCACACAATGGATTTAATCACCATTTGTCATCATCTTCCTATTTTTACTTCATCTTTCTCTGTCTGTATGTGCACAGAATCTCATAATGACAAATCAGAGATGTCATTTACAAACTGCCAAATATAGCTCTTGGTATTTGACAGCGAGCATCCAGTGTTCACATATATCTACAGAAAGACTTGGAGTTTTTTTGGGTTATTTTTTTTACTGTCTTTTTAAGCACAGACTTGACAGAAATCAAAAAAGATCCTAAAAAATCTTAAAGAAAATGACCTAAAATTATCATCAGAGTGGGAGGAAATAACAGCTCATTATGCCAAAGATTCCACTGTACTTTACTGTACCGTAGAAATAAACTATCTACAGCAGGGATGTCGGACCCATTTGATCTGCAGTAAAATAATAACATAATAACCTCTAAATGATAACCACAACACATTTAAAAAAAATAGTTTTACAGCAAAAAACTAAATTAAGTTGTGAAAATATTGACATTTATAAACTATCCAAACAAAACGGATGTGAATAACCTGAAAAAGAAGAAAAATTATGTAGAAAAATAACAATATTATGCCTCAGTCTATCATTTCAGATCTACAAAGGCACAAAACATTAAGGAACAGTTGGAATATTGTTAAAATTGCACATAATTTTCTTTCAGTATTGTTCATATTTCTTCACATTTTATTGTTAAAGGATATTTTGTAAATATAAGTCGCTTCATAATTTAATGATTTTTTTTTTTGCACTAAACCAAAATGGAAGATGTTGGGCTTGTCATTTTTAAAGGTATAATGTCATTTTATTTGTTTACATTATTGTTTATGGGTTATTATTTCACCCTCTGAGGCGGAAGTGAATGGATATTGTTTTTGTTTTGTTTGTTTAAAACTTTAGTCGCAAAACTATTGGTTGAATTCATACCAAATTTGGTTAACAGTGACCTATAATAGCTGCAGTTACATTTTGGAGAAAGTAGGTCAAAGTTCAAAATTTTTCATGACTTTTAAAAATCTTTTTTTTCCTCCATTTACTTATAACTAAAATGTGTTGATGCTGACATCATCACACTCATAGACATCATGACATCAGCTGGATCGATGCCAAAATGAGCTACAATACATGTGAGGGGCGGGGCTTGTTCTGCCTGGCATCACTTATTAGCGGAGGGGGAGGCAAGGTTTTTTTTTTTTTTAATGTGTTTTTTTTTTTGTTAATACTTCAGCAGCAAAACTATTGATTGAATTCATACCAAATTTGTTTTATAGGTTACCAGTGAACCAGAGTAGATTTAGTTACATTTTGGGAAAAGTAGGTCAAAGATTCCTTTATTTTTAATTAAATTTTTTCCCTTCATTTCCTTATAATGGGTGGAAATTTACATGTTTGTAACAGTAAAACTATTGATTGAATTCATACCAAATTTAGTTTATAGATCACCAGTGAACCAGAATAGATGTAGTTACATTTTGGGAAAAGTAGGTCAAAGTTTCCTTTTTTTTTTTTTAATTAAAAATTTTTCCCTTCATTTCCTTATAATGGGTGGAAATTTACATGTTTGTAATAGCAAAACTATTGATTGAATTCATACCAAATTTGTTTTATACATCACCAGTGAACCAGAATAGATGTAGTTACATTTTGGGGAAAGTAGGTCAGAGTTTCCTGTTTTTTTAATTTTTTTATAAATATCTTTTTCCTTTCATTTCCATAATGGGTGGAAATTTACATGTGTGTAGCAGAAAAACTATTGATTCAATTCATACCAAATTGACTTTATATATTGCCAGTGACCCAGCATAGATCTTGGTACATTTTGGGAACAGTAGGTCAAACTTGAACATTTTCATGAATTTTTAAAAATCTTCTCATTTACTTCTAATTGGTGAGATATGTGCGAGGGGCGGGGTTTGTTGCGCCTGTCACCACTTGTTGTGCTTTTATTTTGCTGTAGATCACATTATTCTGTGTGTTCACCCGTGACTGTTAATCTCTTCAGTGTAATTAATGCAAATTCATCCCAGATGTTTGACACCCGTGGTCTGCGGGCGAACGGCGGCCCTCTTACCGGACCGTCATGTTTTAACACTGAATAATGAGTCACTAGCTTTCTGTTGGAAGGAGGTAAAATGCAGCTGTTTATTAGAATAATTCACCCACGTTTAGTCCCAGAAACCAAAAAGTGCAACAGAACTGCTCATAACACAGTGTCTCCACCTAAAATCCATAGTTTGCAGCATTTTCAGAATAAAATACACATGACTGAGTGTTTTTCTTTGGATATTATTTTTCCAGGGTTGCTGCCGTTTACTCCTTGTTACATGTGAATGAGCTGAACATTGTTTAATATTACCAGTGTCTGTTTTACTAGGTGAAAATGACCCAACACTAATATAACATAGTAAATATATTTTAGTTGAATGAGATGACTGAATGACTCAAAGTTTAAGGATCTGCTGTTATTTTGACTGCGAGTTGCATTAAGGCAGAAATAAATATAATACACAAAATACACATTATAGGCTAAAAAAAAAAAGATTCTACAGCAATAATATGGTGATTTGCTTTATATTGCAATTTTTTTCTAGTTAGTAAACATTTCAGTTGCATCTTAAACTTGTCAAGATGTCACTAAAGATGTTTTTATGTGTATTACAACTGAATATACTTTATAACTTAGTTCTCTCAATTACACTGCAATAGTCACAGTATAAGAATATTATATAAATGTAACTCCAATACCATTCAAGACAAATGCATTTATGCTGTAAACAGAGTTTGAGTAACCACATGTTATATATAATTGGAAAGATTTCAACAATATATAAACAATTTCATCATCCAAGCATAGCAGCAGCATTTATGTCACTCATAATAATAATAATAATAATAATAATAATAATAATAGATGATGATAATTACTCATAGTTCTCCACCAAAACACAGAACTGTGACAGAAACAGTCCTATAATTCTGTCAAACATCCACTAAATCCACTCAGTGAAATAGTTAGTCCACACCTGGTACATCCACCACTGCCATGTTTCTCATTGTGCATCAGTCGTGCATTATTTTTCAGTTATTCTAAAGAAAACCTCAGTTGGCTGACAGCCATGAGTCACATTACACTCACACAAAACAATAAGGACGTCTGAGCTTTTGATTGACAGCTCATTTGACCAACTAGGTGATGACTATACCATGTTTCCAGCTTCCAAAACTGGTCAAGGTCAAGGTTCCTTCTATAGCACATTTACAACAAAGAGCCGTACAAATATAAGTAAAAATACAAGATAGGATAAGACGAATAAATATAGATATAAAAGATAAGAGATGCTAAAAACAGATGCACAATAATAGGATAAATAGCATTTAAAAACACAACCGACTAAATGTGACTTCTATCAGTTCTCACTATGAACTGAATTTGACCTTGAAGTGACCCACGTGGACTACAGCGGTCCTGAAGTAACCCACGTGGACTACAGAGGTCCTGAAGTGACCCACATGGACTACAGAGGTCCTGAAGTGACCATCGTGGACTACAGAGGTCCTGAAGTAACCCACGTGGACTACAGAGGTCCTGAAGTGACCCACATGGACTACAGAGGTCCTGAAGTGACCAACGTGGACTGCAGAGATCCTGAAGTGACCAACGTGGACTACAGAGGTCCTGAAGTGACCTACATGGACTACAGACCTCCTGAAGTGGACTACAGTGGTCCTGAAGTGACCCACATGGACTACAGAGGTCCTGAAGTGACCCACATGGACTACAGAGGTCCTGAAGTCTATATTTTTTAATAAACACAAACCCTGTTTTAGATCTAGTCCATAATGTGCAAAAAACTGCTGGATATAAGATGTTAAATGTGCAAAATGCCTGGAAATAAAAGTAAGATGTTAAATAATTGGTTTAAATTCAAGCTAAAATGTTGCAACCGGCCTTAAATGTATGAGGAAATCAAACGAAAACATGGACAAAAACACTGACCTAAACTATTCCATAACAGTGTGAGTCTGCAGTGTTTGGATGGACACTAGAGGAGACTCATAAAGCTACAAAACACAACAGCCCCTGAACATTTAGGCTTTACCCATTAAATATTACACAGCGCTGTGCACACTCATGGTGTTACTGCAGCCGATCTGACAGCTCCCTCACTTCCACATGTGTTCTGTCTTCAACAACAACATGATCCCAACGCCTTCATCTGTCATGACTTTAAGGCAAAACATGTGACACTAACGCCTGCATCTTAAAGCAGATCATTTAAAACATCCCATGAAAAACCAGCTGAAATACATCCAATATATTGGAGATGTTGTCCTTGTCAAACTGAGTCTTTAACACTGCGTACGTACATGAGGAAGTGGTTCCAAAAATACAGGAAGTTTCGGGAGCGGAGGCTTTGCTTCCACATGTTCACAAACCTCCTGAATCTGGTGATCGCAAAGTTCATTTCTGATTTTAAAAAAAAGTGCAAAGGTATGCGTTAAGAGGACGTAGAAGACAGGGTTAGATGGAGGCAGTTGATTCGCTGTGGTGACCCCTGAAGGGAAAAGCCATGTCTACAGCATCAATATTTATGATGTTTATCGCAATATTTAACTATATTATGATGTTTGTCATTATTGTTTTGTATCCCAGATCCCTGTTAGAAAAGAAACATCTGAATTCAACATTTATGGGACCAGCTCGACTCGTTACTCCGACACGACGCGTTACTTTCGTGTCGTCTGCTCAAAGTTGCCGAAAACTCGCCCGTTGCATATTTTCTCGTCTGGATTTTTACATCCACCATCAAAGACTGTCCCTGTGTTCTAATATCCATACTTTCTGCACTTATCATACCTAGTTTGAGTATAAAGGGTGTTCACATTACGATCGCGGCTAAAATAAGTGTACCTAAAGAACCCGGATGGTGTACTCAAAATGGTCAAATCGTGAAGTGTGCAACGATGTACACTTTTCGCACTCAACGACCTCCATCTTCATTACGTAGCGGAACAGGCTCGAAAAATAAAATAAAAATGGCTATGGCTAATGCAGCTGCCGAACTTTACAAATGTAAGTTTTTTTTAGAGGTGTGTGAAGGGTTAAATATTAGCCAAGTCATGGATGATTTTTGGCTGCATGAGCTGGGCGGGAGTCGCGATCGTAATTTCCGTAATTTACACTGACCTGCTGAAGTCTGTGCATCAGTAAGTGCAGACAGTGTACGTTGTAGAAGTGTACTCATGGAAGTATGGATATCGGAACACAGCTTGAATCTCCGTTCCGTCTATGGTGTAGTTTGGTTCCGTCATCATGTGGATTCATGGATCACTATTCACTGTCTACTTCTGCATCTGATTTATGTAAATCGGTCACAGAGAAAACTGTCTGACCAATCAGTGTCTGCAGTGTCATGATGTCAGGTTTTGGTGTCGGTTCCAACATTTTGGAACCTGGACTGAGGCGGTTCTAAAAAACTAGTATCGGGTCCCAGATTTCAGGTCCTTTTACATAAATGGAAAAGTGAAAGAGCCTTGTAGAGTAAAGCCGCTACCATGGAGTGGAAACGCAACATTATTCCATTATGGTACGAGGCTAACCATATGATAGTTCTTCAATGCAACTCAGTATTTTGCATTTAAAAGAAGAAAACCTCCTATTTTTCCCTTATAGAACATGCAGTGTACATCTACTGCAGCGTTTTTACAGAGCCTTTTAATGCTCAGATGAATGATGTTTTATTTATTTATTTATTTTTTTGACATCAGATATCCACAATGACAAAGAAAAACATGAAATAAAAATACAAACTTTCAGTTCTGGTCATGACGCTGTTATAAAATCACATCACAGAGTGTCTAGAGGCTGAGGAGACAGTCCACAGAGGACCATGTGTTTTAAAACCAGTTTTTCACACTTTCATCCTAGTTTCTGTAAACTCTACTGTTGTGACTTGGTTCATTGTGGAATTTAACATCATCAATCATCAATCACGGGATTTGTAGAACTATACAAACAATTGCTTCTGGTTTTGGTTAGTATTGGGCGGTCAGAACCAGAAAGGCCCTCACTATTGGTCTAAAAGAACCAAAATCCAACATTTGCACCCTACATTTTTTTTTTTTTATTATTTATTCCATGAAGCTGCATTAAATTCTTCCCAATAGTCTATTCTCTTCATTTAGTAGCTATTTTCTTGTTATATTCAACTTTGTTATTAATATTTGTCCAATCATATTTCACCATCATTTGTTGCCAGGTAAAATAAATCTGCTTTAAGGCTCGGAACTAGCAGTTTAGCCTCTGGAGCTTCAAATATATGGAATAAACCAGTTACTTTATCCAATCAAATTTCATGTTAGCCACATGGGGACAGTCGAACACGCGTACAATAATGTCAACATTTTCCTGTCATTTGATTGGACGGTCAAAGAGTCACTAGTCAGACAGGGTTCCTACGAGTTTCAAGTAAAATTTAGGACTTGAGACTCTTTAGGACAGAATTTAGCGTTGATTTCATGGCTATGCTAGCAAAAAGTTGAGACTCACACAGACACCATGAGTCATTTCTCACTGGGGGCTGCAAAGTTTGCGATAATTGGTTCCTAATTCCAACATAAATTGTCGGGTTGGAACGGACGGGACTGAGTCGACTAATGATCCTTTCTTTGCAGCTTTCCCGGACACACACAATATAGCCAAAAAGTTTCTGGCAATGTCAATTAAAACCTACCATATCAAATTTAGTACCTTTTTTTTAAGACTTCTTTTAAGGTATTAATGCAAATTTGTAGATTTAACTGTCTTAAAACCCCACGGGAACCCTGGTCAGAGCAAACGCAGGTACAAACCACATCTGTAAACATATATTGGTTTAGATTTAACAGCTGTTTTCCCAGTTTTGTTGAGTTTAATGTATTTTTATTCAGTAAATATTGATGGTTCTTCTTAATACTTGTTGAATTATGTTCATTGAGTTTTTTACTCCAGCAATGACATTTAGTCTTGCCATGTGACATACCTGGCAGTGATGCAACGCCCTGTAATATTACTTTTTTAATTTATTTATTTTTTTATATAGTATTGATTTTTTAATGGTAGATTAAGTTCGGTAGGACACCAGTGAAGAAGGTGGTGGGAAATACTCAACTCTTCACTGGTTTTATTCAGATTCAGACTACTTTATTAATCCCCAAGGAGCAATTCAGTTTGCAGTTACATGCCTTATTGATCCTATAAACAATTAGGGACAAACAAACAAATGCAAAACATTCATATCAGCATATGACTGTCAGAATTGTGGGCCCGCCCATTCCATGGCGTCACCCGCTCACCAGTTCTTGGCTTCCACACGGTCTGGCAAAGCACACTATTCACAGCTTTCGGAGCTCTGGTAAAATCGGGAAATCCACCCTATTTTTCAGGAGCCAATCAACATTCAGCATCTCCAACGGCTCTAGGTAGAGACGTGTTGACATAAGTGATGCATAGAACAGAAACCCCAGGATAGTAAACAGAAGCTCTTAATTCAGTGCAAGCATGGAGCAGCGGCTAGCCCTTAGAATGTAGCGCCACCCAGAGGGAAGAAAACGTGTCCAGATTGATGTAGAACTCCACTGGTGTTCTGGACCAGTCGTTTGTCCCACACAGAGCTCAGATCCGTCAGATGAACTCTTAATAACCTTTCAGCAGATTTTACCGATCTGGTTCAAGCTGTTCGTGTCTTTTACCGACGGTCCTGGGAACTAGCAGATAAATGAAAATGTTAGAAGACTTGATGAAAATAGGATAAAATGCACTCAGAAACACTAAAGGATTTCAGCTCCAGCAGCAGGACCTGGTTTGTCTATTATTGAGTCCATCTTCACCATGGATGATCCAGGTGGAGGCTCCTGGACAGTTCTTCTGAAGTTGGTTCCTTGTTTTTCCTGGACAGCTGTGGCTCAGTTGGTAGAGTGGGTTGTCCAATGACCAAAGGGTTGCCGATTCAATTCCTGGCTCCTTGAGCAAGACACTGAACCCTAAACACCTACTGGTGTATGTGTAAAGTGTTTTGAGGACCAAACTGTAGAAAAGAACTATATGAGTGCAGAACATTTACCTTTTTTTTTTTGACACATTAAAGTCATTTACTTATGTATTTTTTAGGTAGCTCAGTGGATAACTCCACTGACTTTGGTGCGGAAGGTAGCTGGTTCAAAACCCAGGTGATCCCTTGGGAAAGGTTCTTTATGCTATACATCCCAATGTGGCCACAAGGGGGCACCTGCCTCATTACTCCAGTTCCAAGCCTGGTTGTGTCAGGAAGGGCATCCGATGTAAAAACCTCTGCCAAATCAACACGTGAAGATGATTCGCTATGGCGACCCCGAAAGGGAAAAAGCTGAAAGAAATCATCATCAGTCATATATTTATGTGCAACATGTGACAGAATCACATAAATGCAGCAGCAGCTCAATCTACTCCCTCACTTGCTCATCTCTGCTCATTTTCGTCAATGTAACTCTCATTGATGCAATGTGTTCGACATAATGTAAATAACTGTTGAACTCGCTGTTGTCAAAATTAGCTTTGATTTCTATTATATTTATATTAAAATCTCACTATCTTAATTTGCCTTTTTTTTCGATAGATCATACAGATCATGTCATAAAAAAATAAATATAATTGCTCTTTTTTTTTGCTTCCTAACGTTCGTTTTAATGGCCCATTTATCTGTGTAATGACTGCATTTAAGTGAGAGTGTTGCTCTAACCTATGGGTGTGTAGCATTAATGTAGCTAGCACTAGACGAGTGAGTTTATTTCAGTCCATTTGAAGTGGAACCTGCTGTTTTACTACCGCTGAACAAATGATGATATAAGTGATGATTCTTAACATGCAGTGAAACTGATTTAAACAGATGCTAAAGACATAGTGTTTGTGTAAAAATGTTTTTGATTCATCAGTTCATTATAAAACTCCACTATGACAAATTAGGCCACAGCAAAGTAATGAATAGAAACACAGCAGCTGCAATAACAGGAAAATGTGACGAGTGTTTACTTCATCTTTTTACTGTCAAAATATTGTACTAATGTTGTCAATTTATTTTTCTCCTAATGATTTTTAATACTATATATATGATCTTGGGATGATGAATATTATTATACTTTATTACTACTCTGTTATTATTTTTTTCTACTAGCACTAATGTACAATTGCCTGTTTTTCCGCTATGGTTTGTATAGTTCTAACTATTTTCTTATATTTATTCTTGCATATATATTAAAGTATGTGTACATTTGTGTTATTGGAACCTCATTTCCCAGAGAATTTTGCCCAAAGGATCAACGAAGTTCAATTTAATCTAATCTAATGTTGGTCCAGAATGATGCAAAAAAGAAAAAAGTAATTATTTGTCAGATCCAACAACAAATGCATATATGTATGTATGTATATATATATATATATATATATATATATATATATTAGGGTTGTCAAAAGAGACATTTTCTTGATCGCAACTAATCTCAGAAATTTCATAGTTAATCGCAATTAATCTTGATTTACTTTGCATGTGTAAAA
>JAPSES010000115.1:4254869-4266752 GCA_029822895.1 Maxillicosta whitleyi
AAACATTCCTTTTCAGTTCAACCCGTTCTCTGATTAATTCTTGAATTTCACATTTTGACCCACGTCTGTCTCGGAAACTTTAGCCAACCAGTGTTTTTCACTTGACTTTTCTTTGTCAGTGACTCACACATGGTAACATTTCACTACTGTTATCGTGGAGACATTTGACATTTGACATTTGACATCGTAACCAATGGAAACTAAATAGAAGAAGATTTCATTGTATTTAAACAATAATGGATTCTTTTATATGCTGTAATGTACGCATAAGGTCAAAAAATATACAACACTGAGTCATTTTTACTTTATATGTACAAAGGATACGCATTACAGCTTTAAAAAATATCATTTATTCTGATGTCATTAAAGAATAATATATTATTCTGTCAAAATACAACACCGTTTGGATAAAAGATCTCATATTCTTTCAGTGTGACTGAACCAGATGTGTTCAGTCCAACTTTTGTTCACTCAGATTCTGTTAAACCTCATTCATTTTCTCATGGGTTGAACGGTTTTTTTTTTATTTTTTTTTTTTTTTTATCGCTTTGTTCCGCATCATAAAAAGCTGCACATGAGATTTGCCTTGTAAAGCCACTGCCTTGATCAGTCGATTTACTGGATTGAATCTGAAACAAGATGTTAAAACACCACAGTGCCACAACAACACAGGCTTAGACGTGTTCTTTTTATCAGTGAACTTTGGTTGATTTAACCCATAAAGAGCCAAACATAAACCTACACCATCTACTGGTCTAAACTCTTTAATACTTGTTGATTAGGGAAATATCGATATAAGGATATATCATTGCGGGCCTCTTCATGATACATGTATCGATACAGAGGCGTCAGTATCGATATTTCACATACAACAAATAATTAGTTTATCAAGTTTGTGACTTTGCATGTTTGAAGTTTATCAAAGCCATCTTTATTTGTGCACTACAGCCAAGTTCTTAATGCAGTGTTTTACATGAACTACAGTGGAATTGTTGCTCTACAGCAAAATAAAAAATAATAGTTGGGTATACATGTGTCTGTTTTCTGTAAAATGGTAAAAAAGTAAAAAATGTAAAAAAAACAAACAAAAAAAAAACAATAGGCCTAATATATAGGGATGCATATCGCATTGAATACCATGTACGGGAATGCATATATATCATGATACGTATTGTACCGTGACCCCTGTATCGGGATATGTATCGTATTGTGAGGTTGTTAGCCACACCCACCCCTAGTGTTGATCCATTAATTCTATCAATGCATGTGAATAATTGGTGTAAAATACAGTTTTTCATCTTTTCATGGTCAACAGATATGACACATTAGGACCCATTTGGACAATAATTGGCGCAGAAGGTAGAGCAGGTCGTCCAATAACCGAAGGGTTGGCGTTTCAAATCCCGCTCTGTCCCAGTCATGTGCCGTTGTGTCCTTGGGCAAGACATGTCGCTCTGCTTGCCTCCAGTGTCACTCACACTAGTCTATGAATGTTTGGTGGTTGTCAGGGGGGTTGTTTGGTGCAATTTGGCAGCCATTTTTCTGCGGATTCAAATGTAGTTTGCCTCCACCAGAGTGTGAATGTGAGGGAGAATGAATACTGGATCAATAATGTGAAGTTCCTTGAAAAGCCGTATAGAAATATAATCCATTATTATTACTCAGGGGCTTTGTAGTTACCATGGAAACACTATACAATATTGATTCACCAGTAAAATAAGATACAGTGGATGCACACATTTGATTTACGTTGCGTTAATGATATAGTTTTCAGGAAAAAAATAACCTTTTTAGTGAGTTTTCTCTGTTTTAGATATAATAATTTTCAACTTTTATCTGAGCTTGAATGAGCATCTACATAATCAGTACATTAAATATAGAAAAATACCAGATTTTCATTTTAAAATGTAAAATACAGATGGTAATATTACAGTAAATGATGATAAATTAGTTAAAGATTAAAAATAGAGAAAAAAATCCTTTTGAGAATTGCCCCAAAAGCAGCACTGGGTTTTTATGAGTTAAGAACACTTCAGGTGGCGAAAAAAAATGAAAAAAATATAAATGGATTTTTAGGCAGGTAATTATCAGGTGGTAAAACCATCGCAAAAACCCAAACTAACCTTTTCAGAACCACATGTGGGTCTGCAGTGAGTGGATTAGAGTCAGAATACGGTTACATTTACACTATATACATGCAGGACAGAGTCTAAACTTTAGTATTTTACTCGATTAATGAAAAAAAGTCAAATAATGGACAAACATATGTAAATATTAGGGGTGTAACCGTGGATACAAAACAGAGATGTACCGAACAAATACATGTAACTTATGTGAAGAATGCAAACAGGGTGGACACAAGCAGAACCCATGTTCAGGGTTTCTTCTATATACCCCAAAAAAACCTAAAACATGACAACAGGGAGTATAACAGATGCACAGAAGCAGGGTCGGACGTTCCAAGCATGACAAGTTTCACTCTTGGTTTTCGGTACGTTGCAGTTTTGCGTCACAAAAGACTCCACGGGTTCCTTTATAATGAAAAAAGTTTTTAGATTTTAACTCTTTAGTTCTTTTTGTCCTTCACTGTGCCTCTTCTGTGACGTTACTGTGACGTCACGTTCACAGCACCTTAGGGAATACTGTGAGGCCTTCAAAAACATTCAGTAAATTACAATTGTTTGCCATAAATGAACATTGAACATTAAAGAATACGTAACATGTGGGGTTCCTTTTAATGCACAAATGACTGAACACTATTTTTTAGAAATGTCCTGTGTCCCACAGGTAGTTACGGAGTGCCCCCCCCCCCTTCACTGTACTAAAACCATAACGAAAATGTATAATTTTTTTTCTGTACTGTTACACCCCTAATAATTATAATATAATATACGTGAAATTAAAGCTGCAGGAGTCAAAATTTCTGCAATTAATCCAAAATAAATATAGACCTAAATGAACCTGATGGTGTTTAATACACTTTAGCCTCTGTTAATCACTTTTTAATTCTTTATCTTGTCTGTTTGGCCAAACGTTCCATCACAGAAAAGCTTTTTTTTTTTTTTTTGCTTTTTTTTTTTTTTTTTACAACCTACGAATTACAGTACTTGGGAAAAATTCCCCATTTACTTTCAGATTACTTTAACAGCGAAATGGCAATTATGGAAATTCAGCTTAAAAGTGTTGAAAAGATCCTTAAATTTTACACAAAGACAGAGATCGACATTTTGTGAAGGCACCGGCAGTGAGAATCCGCAGTGATGGGGGAGCTTTCAGCACCACTATGTAAATGGACAGCTCCTGCTCCTGCTCCTGTATGAGCGGTGCAGGCCAGATGGGTCTTGGATTGGTCTCTAGATCCCTGTTATCTTGGAGAATTTTCTGGTCTTATTATTAAATTAGTTTTCATCTTTCCGCTCATCTGCAGGATAATCATTCTCATCTGCATGTATTTGCTGGGTCTGCTCTCACAAGCCCATTTCCTTGCTGCTTCTGAACTGGATTAGTGTCTCCAGCTGGAATTAGGATACATTTGACTGCCCTATTGTTCTCCTCTCTATTTTTGCCAGAGGGTTGCTGGAGGAAAGCGACGATATCAGAATGAGGTTATTTTGTGACACGGCTGGAGTTCAACTAAAGGTTATGTCTTGTCCGAGTGTCCGCAGTGTTTCGGAAAACTGTAAACGTTGACGGTAACATGTGACTACTGAGGAGAATATGATTTCTTGAGTGCGTGGAGTCTGATTCAGATGTTTTGCCCTTATTCTGAGTCCATTTGTAAGTTATAGAAAGGAGGCCAATATACTAGGTACAGACTTCAAGTGCTTCTTTGCTTTTACAAATGCCTTGGTCTGATTGCTTTTCTTGTTAGTAAATCCCGAAGGACGAGAGCAAGATGATTTATTCATAGATGTGTAGAGATCCGCTTATCAAAATGGAATATACACAAACTCATTTGCAAGCCTTTTTTAACAGGTAGTACTTTCATTTTTCAATATACATTCATTGATCTTTTTCTGTTGTTTGGTATTCATTGCTTTATAGTGCCTGCTTAGAATGGTATCAGCAGTCTAGTATTACAGCGGCAGACATGAAAAAAAGTCAGTCTTACTACATCTTTACACCTGACCTCATGTTCAAGCTCAATCTAACCCTTTCAGAGATATGAAAACTCAGATTCATTTACTCCCTGCAGGCAGAGCACACTGCCTTGCAGCTTGAGAAGCTGTCACATTATTTGCTGCCTTAGATCATAGTTGTCACATAGTGTGTGTTTGTTTGGTATCACAAGGGCACGTTGCTGCTGTAAAAACAGGGCGGGACACCCCGACCTCGTGACTCGCTGTGAACGACACAGAAGGTCCTGCCATGTTGAGAAAATGACCTCAGTAGAAATGAATTCTTCACTTTATTTGTGCACAAACAGACACAGCCAAACCCATTTTATCATATTGGACTCTCACATTTCTAGTGGGTTATCAAAAAAAAAAAAAAAAAAAAAAGCACCAGAGTGACATGAGCAGTGATTGCTTTTGTCAGATGTATCCGGGTATGCGATATGACAAACAAAAGGAATGCGTGTCCAAACAATGGCGCAGTCACGGCACAGTTTGGTCATCTGTTTGGCTGGAAGCGAAGGAAAATATGATATAGTTGGTAGGAAATGGGAAGTCATCACTTTGGCCCGGCTGCTCCCTTTGCATCGGCGGTACGCTCGGCTTTAATGCATTCTGTCAGATTCTGAATTTCACAACCAAATGTCTCATTATGCTTTGGCACTGTGCCTGGGGTAAGTGTACTGGCCTGGAATCAGCTGCAGTCACATCAAACCGTTGGAAACATACATTAAAAAAAAACAAAAAAAAACTCAAACTACACAGTGCAAATTGGTGACGCACATATTTAAACAAGCAAAACGCTGAAGGAACTCATCCACTTAACAAACACTTACTGGTAAACATAATGTGATTAACATTTTCTGCAGGGTATTCATGCGACCAAATATTTGCAAGTGTTAGAAGGCGCTAATATGGAACTTGTGCTGAATAAGGGATGGAAGCAGTCGCACATTTGTATCACTTACAGGAAAAACTCAACTGTCATGTTTTGATGGTTGTTAGTTTCCGCCCCACATCTCTTTGCCTTATTTTTTTTCCTTTTCTTTTTTTTTTCCTTAACTCAGTCACTTTTGTACTGCCACACACAATTAGGGATGGCCTGGTTTCTTTTTTTCTTTCTTTTTTTTTTTTTTCTTAGCTCTGTTTATGTTTAAGTGACTCCAGAAATTCAGTGCCTCTGAGGCATCATGGGAGGTACAAGCGTACCGACACAGCCCTTATGCTGAATCTCACTTATTTATAGAGATGTCTTCAAAATTGGCAGTCTGACTAACCATCCGAGTAATGGATGGGCTTAGTTCACCTTATAATTCAGGCGGCATTCAGGCGGCATTAGCTGGGGCGCTGCTGCTACACTCGCAAAAAAAAAAAAAAGAGACTCTTCCAGTACAAATGAAGAGCTTCAACATGATGCATGAAAATGGAAACATCTCTTGATGGAAGAAAACTCTCATGGCCTTCTGTCAAATATTCAAGTGTCACTGAATAAAAAAAAACAAAATCACAGCGTAGTAAACAGTGTTTTGCTGTTGAGTGTTTTGGCTCTGCCTCAGGGTGTCACAATAATGGATTTTTAGTTGAGGATTAATTGTCAGGCAAATAATAGCAATTATTAGTTGTCTGTGTAGCTATTTTTAGGCTTATATTACATTACTGGTATAAAATAAACAAAAGAGGATAGCTGAATTAAAACTAATTATTGCAATAAATGATTTAATTGTGGGTTTTGCTATTTTTTTTTATGCCATTAATACTGTATAAACTTCAAAAATAGCAGACAGGGTATTCACAGAGAGCACAAAACATGAATAATCATAATGAAAAATATAAAGATTTCTGTTTTACTTTTAGTCTTAATGTAAATAAAAACTGCATGGGGTCGATTAGACATCAATAACGTAAAGGTCCAGTGTATGTGATTCAAGTGAATTGAACACAAATGGAATAAAATACTGATATTAGATTTTTTTTTCACCAATATATAATCACCTAAAAAATAAGAAGCATGATGAGATAATGATAAGAATGAGCCCGTTGTATTAACAGACAATGAGAGCTTCGTAGCATCATAGCGCTGTACATATAACTTCCTTTTCTGTTGTTTTTCTTCTTTTTTTTTTTCATTTTTATAGAAGGTTGCATCCAATATTAAGATGCATTACAGTCACTTAGGCTACATCCACACAGCAGGTTTTTATGCACAATTTAGATTTTTTTTTTTTCATCAAAATTGTTTTTTGACGTTCCTATTACACATTAAATGCAACTTTTATCAGTTTATTCAAATATGTGACCACACAGACACACACTGTGTTTATGGAAGTAAATATGGAGGCATGTAGAACTGTGACGTTTGTCGCATTTCAATTATGTAGTTCCGATCAATGCGACCTGGTCATTCAGATGATTAGTGATGGATGTCTTGATTTGATTTTTTTTTTTTTTTTTTGCTTCCAATCTGATTTCTTTTTATGATTTGTTTTGCCGATATTTTTTTGCTATAAAATTTTGATTTGAATCTGGAGTCATTATTCATAGGTTATTATGCTATTATTTTATTTGAGGTCACAATTGGAAACAAGTATGACCCCTTTGACTCTTAATAACATTAGTGTCATTTTAACACTTTCCAAGTTCATACTGTGGGCATAATTAGAACCTTTGGAGGGTCGGTTTTTACCCACAGGCTGTACTTTTACTACCTTTACTGTAGCGTTTCTATGGACAGGTCCGTTATATGGAGGGGGGGGGGGTCATCAATGGGTCATCAATGCTGTCTTTGACTAAACTCCACCACTGTTCCATTTCCTTGGTCTGGATCATTCCAGTCACTGTTTCCATTTTTAAAGTGTATTGTCTCCAGTAGAACACTTAAAATCCTCATTTAAATAGGACTTTGTAACTGTTGCAATTTGTGCAAATACAAAGAAATCTTAGTAAATCACCTTCAAACTGTGGTTCAACCCTACACACAAAATACTAGATTGTGAAAGCGAATGAACACACGCTAACTACAACTGTCCAAACTGAATGTGAAACTAATGCTAATGCTAATTCCTCTCAGTCTCCCATTGTTGTGCAGCTCGTTTTCCTTTTCCATACCTTCAGAAACTTTGTTGCGTGACTAAATCCGATCAGATCTTCAAAAAATTGTCAGATCAGCAGCAGAGACGGATCGTTCGATGAAAGTGGCCTGGATCAGATTTGGAAAAAATGGGATTTGTGTTGTTCAAACTGTCTTTAACAGATCAGATACAGATCACATATGAGCAAAAAAAAAGGAATTGGACCATATTTGTCTGAACGTAGCCTTAGTTTGAGTGTGGATCAGAGTTAAACTAAAAAAAAAAGCCCATTCCAAACCAACCTAAACTGTGGCTCAACCAAGACAAAGATGTTTTTGTGGCATATCTGAAGGTCAGTGGCGTCAACAACTTCACCAAATACAATATAAACACCTTAAAGACTTTATTTTATTTAACAGCCACTATAGAGGGATGAGGTTTTACTTCAGATGCTAAATGTTCTGCACTTCTATACACCGTGGTTCTCAAAGCGCTTGGTCGGTGCCCCTCACATCCAAGAATGACTTCCACTGTCTCGGTTTCTTCAGCCTTGGTGACGTCAGACTCTTCCACTGAAGGTTCTGGCGTTTGGTCTTCAGATCTGTGACTCCTCCCTAGTAAGTCTGGTTCGGTTTCAAGATGCGGGAGGATGTCCTGACACACTGGGATGCATCAGTCCTTCTGGTCATATTCTGCAGATATAAAAACATGTGGGAAAAAGTTCAATAGCTGCAGAGAGCTGAGATCACAGTTACACTTATATACCCCAGGGCTTTTACTTTGAAGGGGAAAACTTGAAGTGTGTAGTTTGGATTTGACCTATATCTTTCGTGACACCAGTCCTAGAACTGTTCTGATACGCCTCATATGTACATATATACGTATGTATGGTATGTTGTGTGTATGTGTCTAACTCTACCTGACCCTGTGCTAAAACTCTTAAAAAAAAAAAAAAAACTAACGCACTGTATATTTCCTGTACACTATGTTTCTGCAAGTGTTATCTGCTATGTTTTATGTCCTGTATTTTAAGTCGCTTTGGATAAAAGTGTCTACTAAATGTAATGTAATGTAATTAGGGCTGGGAATATTAACGCATTAATCGCGATTAAATTAATGTAAATTGTGATCGCAAATATTTTTTTTAATCGCGATCAGAGTTTGCAGCATTTTCCGCATTTCTCCCATCCACATGCAGCTCCTCTGGTTGTATTAATTAAACTCATTGTCGGTTAAATGCGCTATTTCCAGTTTTCTAGTCTTTTATTTTATTACATTTATTTACAATTTCTCAAAGTAGCCAGTCATTCATTCTTAATACTTGTTTTCCTTTCTCTACACTCTTTTTGAAAATGAAAAAAGCCCAAAAGGTAAATTCTGCCTTTGTCTCTGTCTTCATTTAATCTGATTTAAGACACAATGGTCAGAAATTGTGGGTTTAACTTTAGATTCCAACGCTCTTACTGCAAAATATCAATTTTACACATGCAAAGTAAATTGAGATTAATCGTGATTAACTATGAAATTTCTAAGATTAGTTGTGATCTAGAAAATTTATCTTTTGACAGCCCTAAATGTAATATAATGTAATATATTATAATATAACCTCTATGTGCCTTGTTGTTTGTTTGTAACTCGTTTTCTTGGTTAATAGAAAAAAATCTCAATAAATATTATTTTTAATAAAACCCAAACAAAAACATGTACACCGTGAAATGTCTCAAACATTTAAGTGTAATTTTACCAATATTACGTCACAGCTTATTTGTGACACAACTTACACTTGAGTGCTTCTGTGAAACTGGTCCTAAAAACAGAACATGGGGCTAAAACGTCAAACCAGATTTAAACTACTGTTATGAAGCAAGATTGGAAGCACTTTAGGGTCTATTTTAACAAATAATTAATTTACTGAGATAAAAGAGAAACAATTTTTCAGATAAAACTCATTTTTATATTACTTTTTTTTTTTACAAGAATCTGCATGTAACATGGTAAAAAAGGACTTGAAACATACGTGCTTGTTTTTTTTTTAATATTTTTTTTTATTCTGTCACAGGTACATTTTGAGAATTGAACCAGTTATACAGGCACAGTGTTTCAGTGTATAAAAAATGAAGACTGTTGCAAAATCAGTCATAATTTATTTGTTTCTAAATGGGCAAGTTCTGCATGTAACATAAGTGGACACAATGTGTTACACGCAGACCCTGGAAAAAAAAAACAACCTGCATGTCTGGATTAGAAAAACCACTAGGATCCTCAAATTTAACGCAGTGTCTTTATTTATAGTGCTATATACGACTATTTCCAGCCACGTTTTCCACATCAAATGCACTGACACTCAGGTAGCTTTTCTCGTCCCAATTCTGCCCTGTTTTTGGCCCCAATATTTAATCAAAATGACTTCATTATGGGATGGCTCAGAGCAAGAGTATAGTTTTTTTTTGCATTTATGAGGTCATCATTAGGTACACCCTGGGGGGAAATATGTCGAAATTTTTCTTTTATTATTGGGTCTAAAAACCTGGTAAAGTGCCAGGAGTAAAAATAAACCCAATTTCATAGACGCACTCACATCACAGTGGGTCTACAAAGTCAAGTAAACGTTGGTACAGGTAGTATATTATTAAAATTGTACTTATGATTCAATCCTCAGGTGGACCCTTGGGTAAGGTCCTTTACATTATACACACCTATAACTGTGGCCACAAGGGGGCAGTGTCTCATTGTGCTGGCCCCAAGCCTGGATAAATACTGAGGGTTGTGTCGGGAAGGGCATCCGACGTGACAAATCAACATGCAAATCTGGTTTGCTGTGGCGATCCCTGAAGGGAAAAGAAAGAAACTTACTATTGCGACAGGATTTGCAAATAATTTCAGAATGAAATTTGACTTTTTTTCACATTAGACCAAAGACTAAATTTGGAGTTGTCATTATTTATAGGTTATTTTGTTCCTTTTTGACTTGAAATCCTACTGAGTTGTATGTGGCCCCTGAACATCTGTGTCATGTGACTGAAATTCATCCCAGATCGGACCATTGGGAGGGCCGGTTGTGGGTCGCGGGCCTTATGTTTGACACCCCCGCTTTACATTCACAAGATAAGAAAACAAACAGTGTACAGCGAGCCCAAACAGATGTTAAAATTTGTTATTAAAACTTGACCGAAGACGGCGGGACGAGATTCGGAGTACGGAATACATGTAAAATGACGTGGACATGAGGACAGAGCATGACAGTGGTGATTCCTCCGTCGAGCTGTTTTTTTTATGCAGAGGAATGGAGATAATTATCATGATTATGCAAAAATAACTACGGTTAGCTCAAATAATTGCAATAAGGCGATTATGTAATCATTGTGACAGGCCATGCTGTGACACAAGTGTTGCTGATGATAATATTTATTACAATAACCATTAGACGTTTTTATGAGTGCACATCATGAGTAATTTCTGACCTGGTGGTGAGATCCGGATGCGCTGCTTGACAGTAAAACTGTTTAATAATCAAACAATATGCATCACGGGCATCAAGGATAGTTCCGTGGATAATTACAGCGGAGTGAGCATAGCATGTTAGTGCGAAAGCTGCTTCATTAGCATTCTACGAGACGTTTACTGTCAAATTGGTTAGAATCCTGGAGCACAGGGCGACGCTGCAAAGGTCAGTCTCAATAGCGTCTCGCTGCACTTGCTGGTGCCACAAACGCATCGGCACAGCTGGGGAGTAGAGGGAGCGGCATGTCAGGCCGCGGAGGAGGGTGATTTAAGCTGACGGGTGGTAGGGGGTGGGGGTGCGACATCATGCACAGGGAGAGGAGCTCACAGAGGGGGAGCTCATGAGGAATCTGGGGGGACGGTGGGAAAGCCTTTATCAGAGCCCAGGAATCAAAGAGGATGAAAACAGCAGCGAAGCAAACTAAACCAGAGGCTAGTTATCGGCAGAGAGGGGGAAAGGACAGCAGAGGAACATTGTTTACACTCTCCGTCAAATATAGAGGCCAGCGTAGGAGTCAACACGGACAGGCCAATTTTTTCGCAGCCAACATAAAGTTAGTGTCAGAGTTTAGAGCGGGTCAGGGCAAAGTCAAAACAGCGTAGCGTGCACGGAGGCAGATTCAACAGCCAGACAGGCACTAAACTGTACCTTTTATCCTGAAAATAACACACATACACTCCTGTTGATTTTCATTCCAAAATGCTTGTGCAAAACAGTAAAGTCCAGACCACAGTTCCACAGTTCCACATTTCCATTTCGGTCCATCTGTTGGGTAGAGCTGGTAGATTTGCAGGTTAAGGATCAAACTGTCAAGCTTTGATTTGTGAATTTGTGAATTTGCAATTGGCTAAAAGGCTTGATGCTTAGTCTGCCTTGTATCAGACTACCACACTACACCCAGTGATTCACGATTACACATGAATCATTTATTATTATTTATTTATTTATTCGCTTCGGTTGGTTGTGAAGACTCACTGTTGGAAAAAAGTTGAAATCATCTTGTTTTCAGAGATATTCTTCTTTTATCACCTTCGACCTAATATGGTAATTACATCCAGAGTTCTAGTTACCGTATTTTCCGGATTATAAGTCGCAATTTTTTTTCATAGTTTGTCCGGGGCTGCGGCTTATACTCTGGAGCGACTTATGTGTGAAATTATTAACACATTATTATATCATTTCACATGTTATTTTCACA
>JAPSES010000115.1:4361637-4372776 GCA_029822895.1 Maxillicosta whitleyi
TAAGTCAGTGTGGATGTACTACACTGATGATGGGATGGAATACACATTCATGTACAAATACACAACTGTCCCTTTAAAGCCACAAATACTACACAGAAACGACAGTGCAACAACACAGATGGAAGGTAAAAGTCTATCCGGGTGAAGTTCGCACAGAGGTTTTGTGGCTTCTTCCACCACCAGCCTGCTCACAGACCTGGGTATCCATGGGCAGGCTCTGCCGAAGACAATACGATCAGTCTCTGAAGCGGCTGAAAGATGGACACGGATCAAGCGGAAGGACCCTTGTTGGGCTCAAAGAACATCCATTAATCCCCTTACCCCTTCCCTGACTTGAAAACACAGGTGAGAACCCCCCAGGAGGGGCGCAAACAAGGTCAGGTTGAAGCTTGACCCCCTGTCTGGCATCGTCCCAGGAGCTGCACCATTCATACATCCAGCCCTTACTTTCCATTGGACATGGGTGTCAAGTGTTGAACCCCCCCCCCCCACCACCACCACCACAACATCTCCCTGTATTTTCCATCCACAGCTGTATACGAGTGTAACGTTGGACCATAGAGTGGACTCCTGATTCCAACGTCTCTATTGACAGCACTACTGATGATGTGTCCTGAAATCGACCCCCTTTCCATGTCTGATACATCCCACCCCCCCTCCCAACATTAAGGCTAACATCATGTGCATAAAAATCTATTGGTTTAACATCACGTCCTGTGTTTCATGATTCCATTTATTGAAGCTCCAGAGGCTGAAGTGTTGATTCTGAAGGCGTCGAGGTGGATTTATTTTACCCGGCAACACAGAGTGACTGAAATCTGATTGGACAAATGCTGTAATGTAAAAGTACAGGTAGTCCTCGGGTTACCCAACTTACGTTATTTCGACTTTACGTCCGCCATTACTGTACATACATACTGTATACTGTACGTACAGTAAGTACAGTATCTTATTTTTTACTTTATTTCATTAATATGAAGTATAATAAATGTATTTGGAGAGATTTAGGGGGTGTTTAGGGGTACTAAAAGGTTAAGGTAGGGGTACTAAAAGGTCGACAGCGTAGGAACGGAACTCGAGGTCTACCTGTACACAAGTGGAAGCAGAGTGACCAAGAGAAAAGCTACACAATAAAGAGAATAGAGTATTGGGAATGATGGAATATGTGTGCATGGAACAAATATAAACATTGGTGGTGTAAATGTAGGTCAGTAGGTCAAACCTGATGGTCCAACACTAGATCTGGATGTTCATCTGAAGTCTGCCTGCATTTTAGTGTTTGGACAAATTCAGAATTGATAGTTTTGTAGCCCATATGGCAAACCCAGACCATCTGTCAACTAGTGTTTAGCCTTGTATTCCATTAAAGGCCAAAAATAAATAAATAAATCAGCTACAGGATGTTGGGTCATTTTTTTTAAGCCTCGTGTCATTTGTTCTCCACAAAGTCTTCGGAGCCACAAACACACTCATTTTTCTGACGCCATGGCCAGAAAGAGAACATATTCACCCAGAAATTAAATAAATGCAGTGAAAAACAACTTCAATCAGTTACTTGTTTTCAAAAATAAGAAATGATAGTAAGGGGAAAAAAATGCTAAATAACCTTAATTGGCTACTAAATAAAAAACAAATAAGTAGATTTTTTTTTTTTTTGCCTGCACCATCTACGGAGCAGCTGTCACCAGTAGTCCAAAACACATTTATACAAGAGTGTACTCAGGGTTTGGTTTGATTTATGGATCCTTACATGTGGAAAATATTGATTGGTAGTTTTAAAAAAGCAAAAAAAAAAAATACAAAAACAAACAAACAGAATCTCAGTAGAATGTGAAACGAAGTATGAGCTCTGTCCATGATGTGTGATCATTTATGGTATCCATGTTTGACTTTCATGTAAACATGTGTTATTTCTGTTTTATTTTACATCAAAATGCATCTTATTTATATAGAGAAAACTTTGAGCCAAGGAGGATTGGAAAAAATATGATAAAAAAATACAATAATGAATACAATTAATAACCAACTAGGGCGGGGGGGTCAAATTCATGTTGATTGAGGAGCCACGCACAGCTCAATACGATCTTAAATAGATAATAAATAGATTAAAAAAAATAGATCTAAAATAATAACACAATAAAAGAAAAAATAAATAAATTATATATATATAGAGAGAGAGAGAGAGAGAGAGAGAGAGAGAGAGAATTTCTCTGTTTTAGTGTGAAAAAAGTAAGTAAAATTGTATTATTAAAATGTTTACATCTACAAACTATCCTTTAAAAACATCAACAGAAAGAAATGTATTAAGAAAAATGTGCAATTTTTTATTTTATTTTTTTTTTTACAATTTATTGGACAAATTGGACCCTTTGGCAGGGCCGGTTTTGGCCCCCGGGCCGCATGTTTGACAAAAATAAGATATGAATATAGAAACACACACCTACATATGCACCCACTCACATCTACACACACACGTAATGCGACCTTGGGTATTTTGAAAGGCGCTATACAAATCTAAAGTATTATTATTATTATTATTATTATTAATAATAATAATAATTAATATATTTATCACAATATAAACCTACATCATGACATCCCAGACCCCTGTTATTAAACAAACAGCTGATTTCCACACGTCCACATACTTATGTTCTGAGGCTAAATGCAGACCTTTGTTTGGTTTGATTAAAGACAGAGCAGTGTATTTAACACAGGATTATGGAGCCACACAGCTGGGACTTCCCCTTTTTTAAGGACAGATTCCAGCTCAAACACACACGTCTGATGTAAACTCTGCACTGATAACAGCTGCAAGCAGATGATGATTTTGATAGAAGGCCTGTCAATCAAAATCAACAGAAAAGTGTCTTAAAAGCCTTGTGCCGGGGGGTACTTAGGAGCAATCACGGACCCTCTTCTATCAGGAGCTCAATCTGGACCTTGGTTGATTACTCGTGTTGGCCCTGATGCTTTGGCTACAGAGGCTCTGGGCGCTCTACACACTTCACTCAAATCTTATCATAACCATGCATCATCAGCAAATTGCCCTGACAAGGAGGTGCCCATTTTCAGAGGCTCTTGGCCAGACGAGGAACACATCTTTCCTCAGATTATCGGCTGGAACATCGCTAATAGAGGTCGACCCCTCGGCCGCCTGTTGACGTTGGCTCCGAGCAACACCAGCGACTCCATCCTTCATCAAGCATCGCCACTCCTGTATTTATAAGGCCTTTTGTAATGTCAAGTTTACCAAGTTCGGACTTGTGAAGTGTGCGGATACGGTCCTGGTAAGAATGGACCTTGTGTTCCTGTTCCCAAATCCATTTTAACATCACTAATTTATACCTCAGACATTCAAAACAGACATTTTTTTTGTTTGTTTTTGGTCATGTAATAGTTTGTTGTAAATAAATGTTAATATTAGACACTTTTAGTCTATATAATGTATGTTATTATGGATGGAGGCAGAAAAGTCAGGTTCAGATTAAAAAAGTCATTGGATTTACAAGACTGCAAAGCTGGGGCGCCGACAAGGGGGTGCAAACAAATTCATGGGGTCCAGTGTGTGTGGGGGGCCCATAGAACAGTGGAGGGGGCCCGGTGGTTACAGGGTGGAAGCTCTGAAAATGTTGTGTAAGTTATGACGTGCATTAGAGGTGTAGAAGGAGGTGAACGTTGAAACAATGTTAAGTGTCGGTTTCGTTTTTATGCTAACGCAAAAACAAAACAAAAAAAAACATACTACCCCCAGTCTGCAGTCGCACCTATTGTTCTGTATATTTCCTGTACACCTTATATCTGTAAGTGTTATATTCTATGTTTATGTCCTCTATTGTAAGTTGCTTTGGATAAAAGCGTCTGATAAATGTAATGTAAAAAAAAAATAAGTGACGGTGTGTATGTATGCGCTTTTGAGCTCAAAATGTTCAAAAGTATTGACATACACTTAAATAAATTTAACCAACTTTTTTTTTTTTTTTAAAAATACTAAAATAACATACACTATATAAAATGTGCAGGTGCCTTCCACTGTGTTTTCAGGACCAAACGTTACAAACTGTCCATGTGCAGCTCCAGTGCTGCTATTTTCCCATGAAATGAGCAGTACATCTGTGAGTTTTTCAAAGCGCAGTCATTAAACATTTTTAATAATAATTAGAATCTGAAACAATAATACTAAATGTCAGGAATTTCAAATGTCTATAAAAACATCATTTTTGTTTCAATTTACTTGAAACTCGTCACATATACTGAGGCGTACGATATGCTGACATCAGCACACGCATAGACGTGATGTCATCAGCTGGATCAATGCCAAAATAACATACAATACATGTGAGGGGCGGGGCTTATTGTGCCTGGAACCACTTGATTACATATTTTAACCCTTTAAGAACTGAAATCTCTGCGTTTACAGCATTCAGATTACTGTAACTCCTGATGAGACCCTGAGCTTTCCCACACATACAACACTTTACGTAACAAATTATTACAAGTGGAAGGGAACCGTATCACAGACTTCCACACAAACTAAAAAACACCTGGAAATAATAATAAATATGGAGCCACACTATGGATACTGAATGTACCAGATCAAAAAACATGATGTAAAATAATTGACAATTTATTTCTGTAAACACATAAAGTTTTGTTAGAGTATTTACAAGTGTTTCTGCTCATTTCTTTAGGCTTTTCCCTTTCGGAGTCACCATAATAAATCACCTTCACATGTTGATTTGGCACAGGTTTTTATGTTGGATGCCCTTCCTGACACAACCGGGCTTGGGACCGGGACAATGTGGCTTGTGCCCCCTTGTGGCTATTGGAATATATAGCGTAAAGAACCTTTCCCAAGGTATCACCTGGGTCTCGAACCGGCCATGTTTGACACCAAAGTCAGTGGCGTTAACCACTGAGCTACCGAGGCGCTATTTAATAATAAATATATACTGTGTTTTTTTTTTCTTTTTTGCTAAAACACACAGTTTTAAGTTATGTTGTAATACTCCAGATTGGTCTGGAGACCTATTTTTAACGTCTTGGTCTCGTCTTGGACTGTGAGAACTCAGGATTTTAAGACGAGGCCGGTCGATCCCACCGCTGTTCAGGTATTTACTCACACCAATGATTAGTGGAAAGGGTTCTATTTCAAAGCAACCAGTTATTGGTTGTTTGATCTGTGTCCCACGGTTTCCCACCAACGACTGCATACAGACACACTGCATGACTGACCCCCCCAGCCCACCACCACTGGCCCCTCCCTCATGCATGCGGGGAAAGTGAAGGAAAACCAGGTGAAGGTGTTACGAAGTGATGTCTGCAAACTTGTTTCCAAAACTATAAAGACTTCATCTGTAAAACGACGTGTAAGTGAAGACAACAGTGTGCAGGTTCTGCTTCTGCGCCGTGGAGACGTTTGAGTGGTTTGTCATTGCATTTTATTCAGGCTTAGTATGTTCCCATCATTTTAATGCTGTGACTCTGTGAATGAAACAGCTGGTGTTCAGTTGATGGATGGTGGATTTTTGACAGAAAAATTAAGTAAGAATTGAGAAATGCTTCATTGTCGTGCTTTGAAAAAAAGTACAGACTGTTTGTCACCGTTACTGTAAATCAATCTTAAAATACCGAATTCTTACGTTGTTCACCCCTAATAGAGATAACGTTTGTTATGATTTAGTGTTATATAAACAAAATTTAATTGATGACTGAATTTGATTGAATATTTTCTTCATTGCATCTTGGAGGATTTATTATTTCTGATAATGATAACTAATGGTCAGATATTCAAAGTTAAGTTCATCCTAGGTGAAAGGTGCTAAAGAATTGGCAAAAAAGACACTTTTATTTCAAAGAAAACATGAAGACATCTAGACAGCCAGTTATAATGACTTTTGGATCCATCCAGACTTTAACACCAGGGTCTGATCCACAGAATTTACCATAAAACCAGCCCAGTTCCACTGTTGATACCTCATCATGTTTAGTGACCATGTGTTTGACCGCATTTGCATAATGTGATGTAATCAATTCAATGACAAATTTGGAGAATGCTGTCAGCTTGTCCTGGAGGATGTGGTCGAGGTCGTAACGTGTCATCTGTGAACAGAAGAGTCGTTCGGCTGATGACGCAAGAGTTCGTCTTGAACACAACATCTGTAGGAAAGGTGTGGACATATTCAAGTAGGGTACGGACTTGGGTACGCCGTATGAAAACACCCCAACTAATCATCATCATCATCATCATCATTTTCATTTTGGTATATAGCTGCAAGGGGTCCCAAGGCAGTGTCTCATTGTGCCAGTCCTTAACCCGGATAAACACAGAGGGTTGTGTCAGGAAGGGCATCCAACGTAAAACGTATGCGAATCAAATCTGTGACTCCCATTTTCATTTTGGGGAATTCATTACAGATTTTAGTAGAGTGGTGGGAGTATGTGCTGAGTGATTTATGTTACTTTCACCTAACATGTTTTTCTTGTATTTTTTTTTAAACATATTTCCTTGTAATTTTTTTTTTTTTTTTGTAGCTCAGTGGTTAACGCCACTGGTTTTGGTGCGGAAGATGGTCAGTTCAAGACCCAGGTGATCCCTTGGGAAAGGTCCATTACGCTATATATCCTAGTGTAGCCACATGGGGGCGCAAGCCTCATTGTGCCGGTCCCAAGCCCGGTTGTGTCAGGAAGGGCATCCGACGCAAAAACCTGTGCCAAATCAACATGCAAATATGATTGACTGTGGCGACCCCTGAAGGGAAAAGAAGAAACTTTACTAGTAGAGAAAGTCCGTTGGATTCTGCTGCCAAGGTTTAAGACATTTACCTCGAGCATAAGATGCTCTACTCTCTGGCACACGGGCTGAGAAATGAGCTGAAATATAGGCTTAATTCTAAGCCAACTGGGGACTAAGTCCTTGCATATTTATGCATGCGGGTGAATATTTATTCCTGCGATTACCCAGCATGAAACAAAACTTGAGAAAGAAAGTACGTTTCAGTTTCCTTCGTCTCACACATAAAAAAAAGGTAGATTGAAAATAAATAATGTTGTGGCTGACCGTCCTGGGGTGCCTCGGACTGGACGACTCCTCACTGGCCCTTTGAAAAACAGAAAAGGAAGCAACGGCAGATCAAAGGCCGTAGCAGCACCATGTTTTATTCTCTGTCTCTCTCAGCAGTGCTCACAGTTCTCCCACCTCCAGCAAGAAAAATGTCAGACCTCAGGTTTGTGTACTCTATAGTTTCACCCAAATTAGTCTGGTCCCAGACCTGGGCCATATAAATAATCCTCTGGAGAGGTATACGCAAGGGGGTGGGGGGGGCAACAGCCTGCTCGCCTGGGGAATGATAAATGTGTTAAAGTAGGTCAATGTGGTATCATTAGGGTAATAGGCTGTAAAAGAAGATAAATTTAGGATAATAACATAAAACTGATGTGTTTGATGCACCAGGAGTTAAAGGGGTTCAATAATATGAATGGATCAAATATGAAACGTTCCATCAGATCAGTGATGTTTATGGTTTATGTCGTAGTATTCTATTACATTTAGTATCATGGACATTTTTGGTTCTAATTTTCTTAAAGGGGGTAGAGCAGGGACCACATTCAGCTGACCAGCGAAACAATAACATAATAATAGATAAATAATGTCAACTCTAAACTTTTTTCTGTGTTTTAGGGTGAAAAAAAAAAAATTAAACAATGAAAGTGTTTACATTTACAAACTATCCTTTCAAACAATGTGAATAATATAAATAAATTGTAATTTTAATAACGTAATAAGTGTAATTTTAACCATATTCTGCTTTGGTTTATCATTTTCACATGTACTTTATAACTTACAGATCACAGTGGATCTACAAATACACAAAACATTTAATAACAGGAAGAATATTGTTAAAAAAAACAAAGAAAAAAATTGCACACTGTAATTCTATACATTTTAACTAGTTATTTTACAGTAGTTTTTTTTATTCAGTCCTATTTTACCTTTTACATATTTTATTATATTTATTATTAAACAAACCTGGATGACTATTATTTCATTCTACCGTGTATTATTGAGTCGGATTCACTGATTCACACACAAATATGATCAAAATCTAATGTTTCTGGTTCATGTTCTTTACACAAATACACAACTAGAACACTGGAACATGGCACAAGTCAAGTGTTTAATGTTTGGACCGCCGTTTCATTAATCATTTTAGTCATTTAAATAAACAAATGTTTAAAAATAAATAAATAAATAAATAAAAGCCTTTGTTTTGGAAACGGTTGAGTTAATGTGGCCTGGGTCCTACATTTCCCAATTAGTATTATTAGATTATTGTGCTCAGACACAGCTAAATTTAATCTCAGCACTGGTTATAATTACGCATGTGAGCTTCTACAAAACTGGGATCATTTTGTTTCCTGGCATTTTTCCAGCTTTTTAGACCCAATAATAAAAGAGAAATGTAGACATGTTTTCCCCCAGGATGCATCTAATGATGACCTCAGATAAATGCAAAAAAAAAAAAAAATTATACTCTTACTCCGAGCCATCCCAAAATGAATGAATCTTTAATAAAATAAGATGAAAAAATAGGACCAAACCCTCTTATATGCTGCTATAAATAAAGACACTGTGTTAAATCTGAGGAACCTCATCAGGACATGCAGGTTTTTCATGAATCTCAGTGTCAGTCCAGGTTTTGTGTGTAACCCATCGTGTCCACTCATGTTACATGCAGAACCTGCTCATTTAAACACACATAAATTACAAGTCATTTTGCAACAGCGGTTGTTTTTGTGAACCACTTTGTCCTGTAAGAAAATAAAAAGGTATTTAGAAACATTTTAATTTTCATGTCCTTTTTTACCACGTTACATGCAGATTCTTGTATCTATATATATATATATAAAATTATAATGTAAAAATTTGTTTTATCTGAACAATTATTTCTCTTATAGAAAGTATTGGGTTTTTTTGGGGTTTTTTTAAACAGACCCAAAGTGCTTCCAAGATGTTACAACCAACCCATACTATTCTTAAAACTTACTAATTAATAATACGATTAAACTTCAAGTATTTAGATTAAAATAATATTTCAAGAGACGACAGCGGAACAAAGTTTACCCCTGACTTTTTACATGTTTTTTTTTTTTAATTTATTTCTCACCTTCAAAGAAAACACAACCATGTTATTACTCTGGATATTAATAATACTGATGTGAATATTAAAATGAGAAAAAATGTCTGCAGGAAAATATTTTTTTTACAACATATATAATAAAGATAAATTATAAATAGATGGTGCACTCTCCATGGAACAAGTATTCATTTAATTTCTTTCTCAAAACAGGCCAGAGTTGGAGGATGAGTGGATAAATGTGATTAGCTGAGCTTCCAGAGACGGATCCGATCTCCGAAAAGGTCATAAACAACAGAACAATTGGGAGAATAATGCATCTTTCATTTTACATTCATCAATATTGGAGGCAGGGTTTTTAAGCACGTTACAAATGTATTTGTGCATTTTCAGTTTTTATTGAGGAGCTAGTTCAGAGGACGGTGCATTTTGCATGATGTTTGTGGCAAGAACATCAGTATTTTAATCCCGTTCTCTTACATTTTCAATAATATATGACCAGATTATGTAGCGATGTCTGTTTTGGAGGTGGTTTGACCCATAACTGAACAATAACTCACCCCAGTGCCGTTCGTTTATGTGCAATAAAACAACACACACAGTTTTATCACAATATAACGTAGAAATAATACGTTTACATTTTTAGTCACTTTCTCCTCCCCCTCTATGTCCATTTATTTGTTATTATCATTATTATTATCTACTTTCAGATTTGTTGTTTTTGTTTTGCTGCATTTTTCTCCTATTTAACTGTGTGTGGTCCTTTTTTAAATTTCTGTTTTGCTTCATTATACATTGTAAACCCAGATAAATTCAGTTTAGAAAAGTAGTTGCATTAAAAAATGTAAAGTAAAAGTAATGATTAATTAACTTTTTAACCTATAAAGGGTTATTTTTGTGGTGCGATCCAAATTAATGTCTCTCTATTTAACCTTTCTAAAGTAATTTCTCACCATTTATTATAATATTATCCTTTTTATTTTTCATTTTTTCAGCTTAAACTATATATTTTTCTAAATTTAACTTACAGATCATGTAGGTTGTTCTTTAAAGCTTAGATGCGATTACATCAAAAACAGCAAAAACTAAAAAAAAGTAATGTTTTTTTTCATCAAATCTATCATTAACTGAACATAAACCCAGTGTTTCCATCCACTGTCATTGATCCAACTCCATGGGTTTTACTGGTGAATCAATGTTTTAGATGATGACAGTGTTTCCATGGTAACTACAGAGCCTGTGAACATCCAAATGGGTCATATCTGATGACCATGAAAAGATGAAAAAGTGTATTTTACACCAATTATTGACATTTACAGGATTAATGGATCAACATGTGTTAAACAGTTTAGACCAGTAGATGGTTTTGTTGAATGGTGGATGTTTGGATCATTATGGGTTAAGGACATTTAACTAAAAAATTAGGTTAAATGTACTTTAAAAAGTTCTTTAATTATTCCTTTTTTTAAAAAAAATGATTTTTGATTTTATTTTTTTTTAAGTAAACTCAACTTATCCGGGCTTACAGTATCCCGTCAGCTAGCGGACACCTAGCCAAGACAAAATGTCCTTGGAATAGTTTGATGGAACTGGTGGACAACAAGACAAAACAACATTTTAGACAACAAACAAAGCGACAACAAAGCGGTCCTCTCACAGTTAAAACAAACAACCGTCGATAGCCGACAGTTGCTTGTATGGTAAGCACCTGCAGCAGCTGCTATTTGACCAAAAGCACCAACACTGAACACAAAAAGTTTTTAATTTAAACCCATTTAACGTACTTTTATTCACACATTCGACTGCATCTACAAATGAGTTACTACACTTAATATTTTCTAGTACCTTATTTTGTGGATTATAAGTTGCTCCGGTGTGTAAGTCGTACCAGCCACAAAATGTATAATAAAGAGAAAAAAAAAAAACATATATAAGTCACACAGGAGTATAAGTCGCATTTTTTGGGTAAATGTATTTGATAAAATCCAACACCAAGAACAGA
>JAPSES010000115.1:4389668-4399919 GCA_029822895.1 Maxillicosta whitleyi
TAGCGAGACCGTCTCACTCACTTGCCTCATTACACAGGTGGCAGGGGCCGCTCTGAGCATGCTCAGATGTCTATGATGCCTACTGTTTTGTTTTTTGGTTTTTTTTGGGGGGGGGGGCACGACACAAACTATTGTGACAGCAGTAACCAAGATCAATAAACAAGAGAATTCATAAGATATAGACATTACACAAAACAAAGGGCTATTTACAGTGTGTGTGTGTGAGATTATTTAGGATTTTTTGTGCAGGTATTGCAGATCCAGGTGGAAACCGATGACAGAATGGGAACAAAAATGCCAGTTTAATAAGTAAAAGAGTTAAAGGATAAGAGTAATACAGAGAAATCAGAAAAAGTTTTTAAGTAATAGTATAAAAAGAAGTTTAGGGAAAAAAAAGGCAAAATCACTAGCCCACATACAATAATAGTGTCAGCCTCCAACCCCTACCTCATTTCTCTTTTCCAGATTTCTATAAAACCCATTCATTGGCCTTTGTTTTTTGGAGGTGGTATAAGTGAAGGACTTGAACTGAGCTGCTGACAGCCCTGAGGTGGCAGCTAGCCGAGCCAGTTCACTTTCTACCGAGCTCTATTTTTTAAGTGAGTGCGGGGGATGACCAGCTGGCACTTACTGGAGGATCCAAGAGCCTGTGGAGGGTTGTGCAATTCTAGCAACTCTCAAATGTAAACAGGGGATTGGCCACTGAAAGCTGTAAAAGTAAGAACTACAAATTTAAAATGCATCATAAAAACACTGGGAGCCCGTGTGGTTCTGTTAGAATCAGTGCGAGGAGGTCAAAGCCTGAACAGCCGGAAGACGATGACGATCCTTCTGTTTCAGACAAATAAAAAGGCTGTTCCTAGTCAAGATGACACGAAAAAAAACACGAGAACGGTCATCTCAAAGTTCCTCTTTTGGCTCTGATGCTCTCAGCTTGGACATGTTCCTCAGCTGGAGGAAGTGTTTCCCTATTAGTGTTTTTTTATACGAGGTTCAAAGGTTTTCCGAGTCAAATGGTGCTTTCCCACTCCATGGTGCCGGCTCTAGTCTACTCGACTCTACTCGACTCTTTCACTTTTCCATTTACGAAAAAGGACCTGGAACCTGATACTAGTTTTTTAGTACCACCTCACCTCACCTCGAGGTTCTAAAATCCTGGAGCGGATAACAAAACGTGACGTCACGACACTGCAGACACTGATTGGTCAGACAGTTTTCTGTGACCCACGATTTACAAAAATCCGACGCAGAAGTAGACAGTGGATAGCAAAACATGAATCCACATGATGACAGAAGAAAATTACACCATAGACGGTCACGTAGATTCAGTCTTTGGTGGAAGACGGAAAAATCCAGATGAGAAAATACACAACGAGTGAGTTTTCGCCAACTCTGAGCAGACGACACAGAAGTAATGCACCGTGTTGAGCTGAGATGAGCCGGTACCATGTAGTGGAAAAGCGCCAAAAGACAACATCCAGATTCCTAAGACTCGACTGGATGAACGAGCCTAAGGAACCCAGGTGATCTGTCTAAGGGGATCTGATAGACAAGCGTTGCCAATTCTCACCAATTATCGCCAGTGAAACTGACGAGACAAAATAAGTTTCCAGTGCTTTTAATTAATCACAACTCAGGTTGGCAGTGTTGTCGGCATCTTCCATTAATGCCATCACCTCATCAAGATCAATACCGACTTTGTAGTCTAACTGGCCCTGCTCGGACAAGTTATTTATTAGCATTTTGCAACAGAGTACATCTCATTAAATAAAAGACAGGCCATGTATCAGTAAGAATGCTCTGGTTGTGATGTCTGTATTTCAAGGGTGACCTATTATGTAACCAGCGTTGATAGAGCTGAGTAGGGACTGGATTTGATGAAGGAAATGGCAGAGTATGTTTATATGTTTGTTTTATGTCCAGGTCAAAATCATAATTCAGTCATTGGCAAACAGTTAAATAACTCTGCAGCCACAATCCAGTCTGTTCTGCATTATTTTCAGGGAAGAAGTTACAAGTGGAGCTGGCGTCTAAAAATATTTGGCAATTAACAGCATCATTAGTGTTACAAGGTTGAAAATGACAAACATTAGATTCACGCTGCGTTGGGATGTGTTTAAACATGATCAAAAATGGAATAAACAGAAGTGACTTCTTTTTTGGGACCGATTCTCTTCTTGGTGGCATGAAAGGTAACTGGATGTCGACTGATCGTTGTTGTTTTTTAGTATTGTGTTGTATTTTCTCGGCCATTAAACAGCCCAGTTTCTCCACAGCTCCATATCAAACTGAAAGGCCTTTTGTAAACGGGACTGCGTATTAGTCCCTTAACTGCCAAAAATTACCCTCTGACGAGCAAAACAAGTTCCCAGCATTTTTCACTGCATTATTACTTATTAATTTATTTCAAAGTGTGACAATTCCCAAGTCCCATTGCAATGAGGGGAAGCTCATTAATGGACCAGAATAGCAAAAGCTCCTATGAAATAACCAGCAGGAAATGCATTCTGTAAATCCTATAATAATAAAGTTTGCATAATCTTTTTACACATTCGCTGTCAGGCTCGACTCCAGCTGAGGTTCTAACATCCTGATTTAGCCTTTGGAAGTCTCATCTGCCATGTTATTTTACTTATATTAAGACAATACAGGCAGTTTTTCGGTCTATAATAACTATAATCACTTTTATCGCAGTGGTTGAAGTTGCATCTGTTTTAATCCTTAAACAACTGGTGATGCTTTTGTACATATTTAAACCTTCTTTAAGTGATTTATCACCATTTATTGTAATATTATCTTCTTCTTCTTTTCAGTGAAAATTAGATATTTTCCTATATTTAATTCACTGATCATGCACATGTTCATGTTATTCTTCTTCTCCTTTGGTCTTTTCCCTTCATTGGTCTCCACACTGAACCTCCATCTAACCCTGTCTTCTACATCCTCTTCTCTCACACCGACTCCCTTCATGTCCTTTCACTACATCCATAAACTTCCTCTTTCCTCCTCTAGGCCTCCTGCCTGGCAGTTCCACACTCTCCATCCTTTTACCAATATATTCCCTCCCTCTCCTCTGAACTTGTACATGTTCATAAAAGCTCAGATTAAAGTTGAGGGATCAGAAACAGCAAAAACCGAAGAAAAAGTGAGTTTTTCACAAGCACTATTGAACATGTTTCGGGTAAAATATTACTGAAAATTGATTAGTAATGCCTTACACTACTGCATTATAGCTAAAATGTATCTATTACTGTAATGCATTACTTTTGTAACAAATGGATATGAAAAAATTAACCATCAAACATCCTAAGAGTCGACCAAAACCATCTATTGATATAAAAATATTGAATAACTAATAATAATTAACATATATTGATAGGATTAATGGATTAGAAATACATTAATCCTGTCAATACATGATAATAATTGGTATAAAATACAGTTCTTTATCTTTTCATGAACATCAGATATGACCCATTTGGATGTTCAGAGGCTCTGTAGTTGCCATGGAGACACTTCCATCTTCTACAACATTAATTCACCAGTAAAACTCATGGAGTTTGACTAATGACAGTGGTTGACAATCAGTTAATGATGTATTTGATGAAAAAGATTTTTTTTTCTCTGTTTTTATAGAAAAACCTTTGAATTTACACAGAGCATTTATGAACGTTTACATGATCAGTAAAATAAATATAGAAAAATACGTCATTTTTCACTACAAATGCAAAGGATAATAAATCAATTAGGAAAGCTTAGACTGTTTTTTTTTATCTGTGCATCTGAGATATGTCATATTAATGTCTGAATATTTACATGTACGTTGTGATTAATGGGGGGCAAAATTTTTCAAAATGTGTAAACTATATTATATTCATCACTGCTCCATTTGTAATAACTTTAGCAGGATGTGCTGCTCGTCTTCAAACATTTCATTCTTTTATAATTACTTTTTTTTTTTTTTTGGACATTTATTACATTTTTGAAAATAAATATCTAACCTTCACTGCAGCCGGACCCACGTTACGGAGTTCACTACGACAAAATATAAGCAACTCAGACTCAATACAAAACTTGAAATCACTACTCAAAACTCACCTGAGTTTCCAATAAAACAACCCCACAATGTATTATTATTACTATTAATAATACTTAGCTGCTGTCTGCTTTGTGCCAGAATTTGTTATTATTGTAGCATAAGTTATTACAATCTTATTTACTGTAATTAGATGTAATAACCAAAGTATATAGAAAGAGGCAAGTATTAATCAGACACCTACATTCAGCTCTAAAGAGAGTGAGCGAGAGAGGGAGAGTGAGTCAAGTTCAAGTTGGTATCATATTGAGGCAACAAAACAGACGGTGCATTAATAAGTAGAAATTTAGAGCAATTATTGAATAATTCAGTCTGAACACATTCAATGCAATCATTCACATTTTCCTTTGATAACTTATTTGGTAACAAGATCAAGAGTCCACAACCATAAAGTTCACCCACCCACTGTCCTTTTACCCACTCTGAGACGTTATGAAAGTGAGTCCATGGATGCAGTACGTGCAGCCGAGTTTGTATGAGAAAGGTTTGGAAGTGGGTGATGTTATATGTGAGGGGTGGTGCGTAAGGAATGGGTGCAGGCTGAAGGAGGACTCCTACCAGCTCAACAGCAGGATGCAGTAAGGGGGGGTGTTATTCGCATTCAGTAAGTGCTGTCGTTACATCTGTCTTGGTAGGCTCAAATCCTGGTTCATTAGCTCGCCATCGCTTTAGACCATCACAAAACCCTGGCCTATATAGAGAACAAGACTTAATTATTAAACAGGCCAAAAGGTTAAATCCAATGTGCACACAATACCAGCTGTATCAATTACTTAATAGTGCTTTCATTTAACTAAGGAAAATACATCATTCAGTATTTAAAATAAATACTCAGTTATCAATTCATGCATTGATTATATTATTAATACAATTGAATCAACGTCATGAGGATAATTAGTGCATTAATCATATCATTAACACAATTGGATCAATTAAAGTCATATTATTCATTCATCCATATTATTAATACAATAAACAGGTCATTAAGAGTCACAACTCAAAGTTAATAAGGATGGATATTTAAGGGACTTCATTGAGAAGCAGCATAAAATAACCGGCTAACCACATCTATGTGCATTAGTTAGCCGCGGCTAAGCTAACGCAGCGAACGCAAACGTCAACTCACCAATTCCAGTGACATCTCCACTCATATCAGCTCCTTTAATGCGTCTTGAGTCTCGGCGGACGGCTCCTAAACACCACAACATGCACTTTGAGAATAACTCACTTGCAGTTATGGATTTAAGAACAGCAAAGTACATTTAGGCTAAGCTTCAGCATGCTTCTTAACTTCTACACCTGGCTGACTGAATCACCGCGGTTGTATGTTAACCACGCCCTGCCTCGTACACAGACCGTGTTTACTCAAACACTATTGGCCACACAGACTCACGTGACCGCCCCGCGAGAGACCATGTAAACACCGCGAGATTCTAGCACACACACTCACTGGAGGCAGACATGATTTAAAGTGATAAGCACCCCGGTTTATCACACGGCAAATTGCATTTCTATGCTAACTGTCCTACTTACTTATACTCTGATTTATATGTAGATGACTCAGAAAATTAATTTTTTCCATTTAGTTTGATCCTAGAATGTTTAATGCTTCTTTTTTTCCTCCTCATCAGCAGCAAATACATACAATTCTTCCCCCATTAGCTTAGCTGCTAGCATCAACATCTGACTGGCTCTGTTCACACTTAGCATAATCACGCTTCTTATTCATATGAGGTAAGGAAAAAAATCATTGCTAGAATCAAACAAGCAACAAAGAAAAAAAAGGATGCCAACTAAAAAACCATGTGCCTTAAAACTAGACAAAAATGCTAAAATTTAGTAAATAGTGCTTAATATAAGAAATAAAATCACAGTAATTTAAGACAGAATTACTTTAATAAAGTGATTTATGTTTCTGACTGAGCTCGAAGTAAGAAAAAAAAACTCTTAAAATCAGGATTTGATTCTCTTGATTGAGCTGAAAATGACAGTTTTAACCAGGAATCCATCACAGATTTTCCATATTGGGGTTCAATGTATTACCTACGCAGCTAAACACCCGCTGTGGGGTCATGTGACTAATTAGACATGGGTGTCCATGCTAAATGGACTAAGAAACCACCTTTCAAACAAAGAACTGTACATCCTATTTGTAAAATTCTTGCAGGTTAAACTTGTGGTCAGTCTTTGTGAACGTGATGTTTAATGTGTGGAAAAACACTCAGAATTGAATAAACAGTGATAGTAGGAACATGAATTTAATGAGAGTAAAAACTGTGGCTTTGGTTTCATGTCTCTACAACATTCCTACTGATCACAGGAATTGATCAGTCATTTTTGGTGTGATGGGAATGGAGAACTGGTTCTTTTTTAGAACCAGATTCCAGTCGCTCGATTCATTAGAATCATTTGCCACCTGTTTAATGATTCTTCTTAACGATTCTGCCTTCATTGCACATACGTGATGACACATACGCTGTATTGTTTTGGTCAGAACGTGTCCAACATGTGTTTGAGGCAGAACCGGTCTAAACCAATGACACCAGGTCCATTTGGAACCCTGTCCAAGATTCTGTTTCTTTAAATGATGGAATCCCAATTCCAACATTCATCCACATGGGATTCACTTGACTCCATACTTAGGAGCGCTTGTGAATCTAGTGGTGGTATGTCATCTGGGCACGGTTCCGGCGGCAAATATAGTATCCCTTTAAATAAAAGTTTCCAAAGGAACATCAACAGGAGACGGACCGAGTAGAAATGAGACAATAGAGGAATTAATAAAGTGTCTGTAGTTTCACTGTCACTGTACGCACATATAGTTGGATATACAACTGTGCTATTTAAATAAATAAAAAAATACACTTTTTGTTATACTTATATATGACAATAAAGGCATTCTATGTTATTCTAAAAAAAAAATATGACACTTTTTAATACCACTCATTTGCACTGACATTGTACTAACATTCACTCAGCTGCCAACATTAAGTTCTGGAGGCATTTTGGACATTTGGATGACAACTATTAGTCACATAGACTATTACGAAGCTGGGAAACATATCCAAATCATAATTGTCAAACTGTCTAATTATGTTCACATTACCAAACGGCGAATGAATGATTTTATCGTCCCTCGACCAAACCTTAAGGCATGTGTGTTACTAATGATTTTTTTCTTTAAATGGCTCTCACAATCCTTTCAGGCATCTTTTCAATCAAGTCACTGTCTGCTAAATGAGAGCCCCTCTCAAAGACCCTCTAGTGAGCGTCGTGATGGGTTTGGCACTGGGTTTGAAAAGAAGAGCTGAATCTATAACCTGTGTAGGAGAGCAGAGGACAGAGACAGTTGACGGAATGAAATCCTTCACATTGCTGTAATGGGTATAATTACACAAAGAAAAGGGCTGTTAGGTTAAATTACCCGTGATATTCACCATGGGTAATGACAGGAATTCAGAAGGTTAAATGACACCAGGAGCTGAATGACTTTTGACATTAAGGTACTATTGAAAAGAGAATTATAACAGAGCCTTTATGGGCAAATCCAATACCCTACACATTGGACGACGGAGACTGGTTTGAAAAGGTATTTTTTTTGTGAACACCTGTGTCTTTAGAAGCCATTGTGAGACAATCATTTAGTCTAAAAGACGCTGGTCAGATAGATTGTTTCCAACAGTGGAAGCTATTTGAAGCTCACTTTGAGTCGTAGCGATGTCTGGAAATTGTCCCGCTGAGTCGTGTACCTTCTCCTTCTTCTTCAAGTAAACACCGCAGGAAAGAAGAAATTCAATAAATTCAAGCAATTAGTCATTTTCTCGGAGCTGTTGTGGTGCCTTGTACGTTGCGGCTGCTTTCCAAACAGATATGTACATAAAATTCTCCAGTTATTTCTTCAGTGAGAACTCCATTCTCTCTGGTCCAAACACTGACCTTCTCAGACAGAAAACAGCCCAATTAGTGGATGAGAAGGTGAGGGGGCTGGACCTTATCACCATGCAATTACCTCAAGTCACCCCGCAAGCAACCGCCCACACAGCTAACTGCAAGGATGTAGTGTTTGCCAATAATACTGCAAACGGCCGCAAAGACAGAAAACACTCAGACTGTGTGTATTAGATTAGATTTTTTTTTTTTTTTTTTTTTTTTTCCCAGCGCTCCGAGTGTTGTTTTTCTGAAGAGTTTCTTTGACTTTATACATTAAAAATCAAACCATGGCTAACTTTTTGTCTCTTCTTAGCCAGACTTTCGCCGGAGTTTCACCGCCAATCACCTATGAACCCTCTCCTGTGCTGATTAGCTGACATAACAAGTCAAATGGGAGAACAATAATCACTCAGTATGTGAGGTAGAGTCTTGTGTAAATGAACACTGACAATCGAGTAGATGAGGAAACAAAAGAGCTTCAGGAAAATATACATACACATGTCCATATAGATATATATTTACCGCATTTTCCGGATTATACCTCTCTCTTTTTTCCAGTTTGTCCGGGGGTGCGGCTTATACTCTGGAGCGACTTACATGAGCCTCCGAACATCCAAATGGGTCATATATCTGATGACCACGAAAAGATGAAAAACTGTATTTTACATCAATTATTTACCGTATTTTCCAGATTATAAGTCTCAGTTTTTTTTCATAGTTTGTCCGGGGGTGCGGCTTATACTCTGGAGCGACTTATGTGTGAAATTAACACATTATTATATCATTTCACATGTTATTTTCGCACTAAACCACCAGAGGGCGCTCTAGGCCTGTGTTGATCATTTCAACATTGGTGCTAACTGACGTCAGTGACGTTGAAGAGGAAGCCCCGCCTCTTCTACCTCCAGAGTGGGCGGAGTTGTTACAAAGTGACACTGAGGATGAAGATGTGTGCACACACACACACACGCACACACACACACACACACACAAACATGCATGCACACACACACATACACACGTTCACACACAAAAAAGCACATGCAGACACACACACACACACACAGCCCCAAAATAAGGCAGCAGCCGTAACACATAAACACAACGGAGGATGTTTTTTATCCTTGGTTTGTGTTTGTTAAATAAATGTAAATAAACTACTGTTGTATTTATTGTAACCTTCCAAACGTGATAACGGACACCCGGTCCAATCAGTGTCTGCAGTGCTCACACGTCACATTGTGGTTCTGGTTCCCCCATTGTGGAACCTCAGCAGAGGTGATACCAAAAGCCTCGCACCGGGTACCAGATTCCAGGTCCTTTTTCATAACGGAAACGAAAAAAGGCTGAAGCGAGTCGAACCGATACCACGAAGTAGAAACCTGAAATCAGTTCTTATACGTCACTGAAAAGTTCCTCTTTAGGTGATTATGTCGTATTTTAATTGCGATGATATATTTTGACTAGAAATAAGAATACATGTGGTAAGATTTGGATTCCTCTAGTTGTACGCTGCTGTGTGAATGTGATCCCAGACCTAATCACCATGACGACAGTAGTGGAATGTAACGAAGTATTTTTTCTTCATTACTGTACTTAAGTATTTTTTTTTTTTTGTATTTGTACTTTATTGTGATAATGATGATGATGGTGGTGATATATGACAGACAACGTAGGTCGCTCTGCTTCTGTTTACCTCAAACAGGCTAACAGGTATGGGTTTGCCTTCTTCAGACTTCCATATGTGTTGGATACAGACAGTTTTCCTTCCACACTGCCACCTGCTGTTTTGGACCTGTAACACCCACTCACACTCAGATGTGTGAACTCAACATCTGTGGGAAAGGCGTGAATGTGTCCAAGTATATGCAGCGTGAAAACACACCTAGATGTTGCAATGTTATGGTAAGAATTGTACTGACAGTCGATGTATAAATAAAAGCATAAATCACATTGTTCACATGCACTGTTCACATATGTTAAGTAACCTTATCATATTAACCCATAAAGACCCAAACATCCACCGACTACTGATATAAAATGTTTAATCCCTGTTGATCCAATAATATATGTACTGTATTTTCCACAGTATAAGTTGTACCAGTCATAAAATACATAATAAAAAAGGAAAAAGTCATATATAAGTCACACTGGAGTATAAGCCTCATTTTTGGGGTAAATGTATTTGATAAAATCCAACACCAAGAACAGACATGTCATGTTGA
>JAPSES010000115.1:4422696-4441119 GCA_029822895.1 Maxillicosta whitleyi
GTGGGGGGTGGGGGGGTGGATCACACAGTCAGTGTTAGCACAGGCAGCAGTTCCAGTCGACGGGGAAATAAAGTGATTATGCCACAGTCCCGCAGGGTCTGTCTGTCTGACTCTCGAGGGGGGGATAGAGAAGCGGAGGGGGTGAAGCTGAGGTAACGTTAGGGGAGGGATGTTGACAAAGGGGTGAGAGTCGGGGTGGGGGGGGGGTGTCCTTTCACAGCTCAGTATGGCTGTGCAGGTGTGTGTGACAGCCTCTCCAGCCCTATAGCGACGGCTCCCACACCGTCCACCTGCCCCTCGTTCTCTCTGATTCGGTTTCATCCTTCTATCTTTCACACGTACTACCCTTTTCTTGGCTGACCATTTCTCCTCACCTTGCTTTCTATCTTTCTCTCCCACACTCTCCTTGTGTCTATCTCATTTCTTTTTTTTTTTTTCCCTCCTCCCCAGAAAGGTCTCTTTTCTCTCTCGCAGGCAGGGATTTACTGCAGCATGTCTTATTCTTAGTCGTCCGCACTTCAACCTTCCCCTCTCACTTTCTCGTCCTCAGTCAAATACATTATGATTTATTACGGGTGAGATATTATACTGCAAAAGCAGATTACATATAAATTGAAATGGTAATGTTTGTGGTATGAAAGGGCAGTGGTTATAATAGCATTATTTAAGAAATTTATCCATAAAGGCACCCAAGCTATCATGCTGAATCCAATTCTTTTAACTTCCTGAACAGGGGCAGATGACAGACATTCATATAACCTTTTGTTCAGTGTTTTCAGTCAAGATTAATATTTGAAGACTTGGAGACAATAAATAACATTTATGTGGGAAGAAAAAGTGTAAAAGGCTAAAGTTTGGAATATAATTTCCTGTAAGACATACTTATACCAATGAAAAATACAGAGCCACTGACTTTAATGATGAATAAAAATAATAAACTTCATGATGAAAATGTTACCACATCATCATGACTTAATCCTTAGAGACCCAGTGTTACTTTATTGGTAGTTCTTAAAGTGATTTAGCACTATTTATTCTAATCTTCTGCTCTGTAGTTTTCATTTTTAGTTAAATAAATCAGGTATTTTCCTGTATTTAATTCAGTAATCATGTAAATGTTCATAAAAGCTCTAATTAAACTTGAAGGTTATTATATTAGAAACAGAGAAAACTGAAGAAAAAGTGACTTTTTCAGTAAAATATATTTTTAACTGAACAAAAGAAAAGCATCTCCTTCCACTGTCATTGATCCAACTCCGTGGGTTTTACTGGTGAATCAATGTTGTAGAAGATGACAGTGTTTCCATGGTAACTACAGAGCCTCTGAATGTCCAAATGGGTCATATCTGATGACCATGAAAAGATGAAAAACTGTATTTTACACCAATTATTTATATGTATTAATAGGATTAGTGGATCAAATGGTAATAAACGTTTTAGATCATTAAATAGTTTTAGTCACTGGTGGATATTTGGGTCTTTATGGGTTTATAAAAAGTCATCTCATTTACATATACCCATGCTTATTTGCATATGAATAAACACATTTGTAGTACGTTGCGAGAGTCTGTATATATATATATATGACGAGAGCACAGTATTTTTACATGTGTATGTTGAGCCAATAAAATAATCTTTATGCTACTTGCATTCAAATGATAATACAAATAGGCATAACAATCCAGTTCCTTTATTATATAAGTGTCCCTCTGTAATGTTATTTAATGAAAATGTCTACTTCAATGTATTATTTCATTAGTTTTCATAAACTCAGAAATAAACAACACTATACACTATGAATAGAAAATACACGAAGAATAAAATTGCTGTGAATTTATGCTTTTGTGAAGTTTCTGCAGCAGTTTCTGTTTGTACAGTCAGTCAGAGCCAATCGTTTGTTTGACATTAGCCAACTACTGTAACACATCTTTTACTGAAATCCATGATAGTGGTTTGGATTTTCTGCAAAACTCTTCAATGCTCTTCCCTTCCAGCATTGCAACGCTAGATACTGTTTGCTTAGAAATGACGTCAGCTAATGTCAGCAGATGTCTGGCTTCCAGCACAATGTAAACCCAAGCAGAATTTTAGATTAGCACACGGCAAACACAAATCTGACATGCAATGCTTGCTTCCTAAAACATGAAACTAAACTATACGAGGTTGGACCTAATTGCACAAAGGGTAGTTAATTTAATATTAGCACCGGGGTTTAACAGGTGAACGCTAGCTTGATGTCCTTCTGGTCAATCAGAATATACTGTGTGTGTGTGTGTGTGTGTACGTGTGTGTGTGTGTTATCCCAGTTGAAATACCAACTACCTCTCTAGTGTGATATCTGTGACCTTGTCATATAAGCGTTTATTGAGTAGTAAAACAGCAGTTTTCTGGGCCTACCTAGTAGCCCGACTGCTTGGATAATCTACATGGCACAAACACACTCTATCTCACACATACAAGAAGGCTTCAAAAAGTTTGTGGAAAAAGAACATAGCTTTAACATACTATAGACTGCATGGCCCTCAGTTTTACATACACTGACTTAACCCTTTAACCCCTGACGTGCCTGTGGTGAGCGTTATGAACATACACTTTATTTTAAGGTGATGGCTACTGCCACAGTACTGTGTGTACTGCCATAGTACTGTGCGTACTGCGTGTACTAACACAGTACTGTGTGTATCAAATATTAGCATTCATACTCGTGCGTGTTCCATGAAATCACAAATTAGTGCTAGTATATAGTACAGAATATGAATTATTGTGCTAAATACTTGTGCTATTTGCTCTGTGCGGTCAGTGAGGCTGATGAAGGTGGGCGGAGCTACATGTTAGATGTGTGCCATGTGACTTCAGTTCAGTGTCAGTTCAGTGTATTGAGAGTTGTTGTCCAAACTACGAGCACCCTTGGCGCCGTCCAACAGGAACAATTTCCATATCCCCCCTCCCCCCCACAAAAAGCAGCTGGACTGATTTAGAAAAAAAAAAAAAAACAGCCCCAAAACAAAAACTAGGCGTTAAAAGCTGGTATCAATACTTGCAGACGTGTATAGACGTAGATGGAGCATATGTTGAAAAATGAACATCATAAATTCAACTTTTCCCCCCCCACATTCTTTTTGAAGCCACCTTGTATATCAAACATGTTTCTCATATTCACCATCTCAGTTAATTAACGTGGAAAAGAAGTAAAAGTTGCCACATCATTCAAGAAAACCTGATTGTTGTGTGACAGAAGTTCAACTTGGGTATTTGGAATCATGTACCTGGACACCCACTGATGTCTACTGCATCTACGTCCAATAAAGAATAATGAGCTCATTCCAAAATGAAAGACACCTGTTATTTGCAGAGATGGAACATTTTAAACTGCTTAAAATCTTACCACATTTTCTCGCCCACTCTTGGTAATTCAGCCACTCTTCTAATCATTTTTATCTGGCTCAGGATTGACTGTCACTGTACTCTCTTGGGCTTCTACCTGAGCTGCATCCACACAAACCAATTAAGAGACACTCAACATACGAAAAGAACATGCCGAGACAAATTACTAAAACCGTGGAAGACATTGCTAAGTTACCAAAATAAAAACAGAGTGGCCTACTTAGAGAGAATAATGACAAACAGGGACATAGTTTGGAAAGAAACACTTTTCTTAAGAGGCTAAGGCAGAATCCCAATTCACCCCTTACACCTACCCCTCCATTTTGCGTGTTCATGTAAAGGAGTGTTGTCCCAATTCTTAATTAGACGGAGGGGAGGGGCTAAGGCAAAGGGCTGTACAACCCTTGAAACAGAGATTTTCCAGGATCGCACTACGAATAAAAAGGTAGGAAAGGTTTCACATAATTCCATTTGAATCATTGGTCAGATGGAAGTAAACACAGAGAAAACGCACAGCAGTGATGAAAGAAACACACAAAGGTAAGGACTTTTGTTCGTAAACGACTTAATTTGATTGTCCGTTTAATGCCGTTTCAGTTTGTTATAGATCGCATTTCTGTGGTTTACAGTTGATAGATGTAAAAAGATAAACAAAGCCCATGGAACAGAGACGGAAACAGCTGCCGATAGCATGATGAATACTTTCCAAAACAAGAATTTTTGCATCTGTTTACAGTGGCGTTGATGACCACTGATGACGTAACAGCTCACAAACAGTTGTCCCATCTCATAGGACAATGTTTACACCCCTCCCCCTTGCAGCTCCATTTCAAGGGGTCACGCTAAGGGCCAAGTGGTAGGGCTAAGGTGTGAATTGGGATTGGACCTTTTATCATAAACCTGTACTCCCAGATACTAGGGATGTACTGGTCCGATATTGGTATCAGATATCGGTGAAAAAGTGTCAATCCATTCGACCGGTCCAAAGTGCTTATTTTATTCATCGTATTACTACAAGCAGCTGCGACTGAGGGCTTCTCCTTCCCTTTGCACATTTTGTGATGCCAAAGTCAACGCAACAGCTGAGTTATTAATTGTGGCACAGATCTTTGGTTGTGGGAAATTTAGCACGGAGGCTGGCGCTTGTTGGCGATATTTTACACTTGCAGCGTTTCCCGCAGAAAATTGCTTAGTCAAGGTGGTGAGTCATTGGGGCTATGGGGGAAAGGGGGGGACATTGCGGCGTGTCGTTGCACGGATAGCGTACCGATAGCGTAGTTTGAAAATTGTGCCTCAAGGATGACAGACACAGCGTAGTAATATATCCGACCACTAGGTGTCACAATTTAGTCTCATCAATACCGTCTTAGTGCCTGCGCTTGACAATGCCTTACTACTTCGGGGTTTTCTGTTTTTTCCATTGGACAGACTTTTTTTTTTTCAAGAACATTGACAAGGCGGTAGGGTGAGTTTGCTAAGATGGCCGCCTTGGCTATAAAGTGCTGTGGGAAACACTGACTTGTCACGCCAACAGCTTCCACTGCTACTTGCAGTATCTGTAAAGCCTGTGTTTCAGCTTTGTAAAATACAACCCAACTAACCATATGAAGCATTTACAGAAGCACCATGTCAAAGCGTACACCGACTATAGTGAAACTAAGGCTAACGAGCCCACGCAGTTAACTTTAATGAGTGCAGTGTATTAGGCAGTAAGCCACATACCCCTGATCTGCATGGTTAATTTTCAAACAGCACTGCCAAAAGGAAATGGTGCTAATTATCATTATGCTGTATTGCTGTCTTCACGGGTGTTACCATGTCGAAATGCAAGCAGTTGGATTACTAGTGTTTCTCAATGGAGGCGGTACCCCATGTAAATATCTTACTTATTATTTAAAAGGTAAATTAAACCTTTTGACTAACAATTTAACAGTGATAACTACTGTAGCTGCGTTAGCTCTGGTTAACTGAGATGGTAAATATGTTTATAATTGACTCTACACTAACACACACACACACATTGATGTTCTTAAGTACAGACATTCTATTCCCTGATCAGTTTGGTGCCTCATTTAAACACATTTTCTTTGTCATCTCTTTTTCTCTCGACTGTTTTTGATACAATGACTGTTACATGTTTTAAAACAATGACAGACAAATTAGACTCATTACAGGTACATCTTGACGTTTTAGTATAAAAAGTGACTGAAATTACCTTAATTAATCCCCTGTTTCTCTCTCTCTGTGCATAATAAAACTCAATTTAACAGTAGCATTGGATCAGTCAGTATCGGTATCGCCAAATATCTGCAGTCTTGGTATCGGAGTTCAAAATAATGGATCCCTACCAGATACCAAAAATCATCTCAAACCTACCTGTTGGGCACATCTCAGGGATACTGGACACATATGGTTCATTCTGGAACTGAGGGATATTATCATTGATGTCCTGCACTTTAATGATGAACTCAGACTGGGGCTCCACCGGCTCGTTGGTCCTCCTGTTAATTGCTTGGGCTTGAAGGACATAGAAGGCCTTTTCCTCACGGTCGAGCTTCTTCAGCGCCCGGATCTCCCCAGAATACTCATCGATCTTGAACGCATCTCCAGCACCCTCCCCTGACAATATGTACTTGATGGAGAACTCGCCTCGGTCATAGTCTGATTTGAGCTGAAAAAAACAAAAACCAAACGAAAAATAACAAGAGGATGCATAAAACAACTATGTGATAAAACATATTTTTCAGAGGAAAGTAGAAAACATGCATTTTGAAGAGGAAGTGTTGTATCAAGGACGTGGAGGACATCCAATTTGAAAGGATACCTGGCCAATAACTCGAGGAGTGGGATCTTCCTCGGGGACAAACAGCTGTTTCCAGATCCAGCCTCTCTTCAGGCGACGATGCAGATGAGTGGACCCCTGGGCTAATTGTTGGGCTTCCAGACCATGAGTACCCCTCATATCACTGAGAACCCCGCCAGGAATCATGGAAAAGACCGTCACCATGGCCAAAACACTCGGAGTGCTCATTTTTACCGTCCATCCTTGGATTTCCTCGGCCCTTCCCATAGTTAGTGGACAAAAGATAGAGGTGTCACGGGTCCGCCGCTATCAATTCTTCATTCAACAGGACAATAATTCATGACCCTCGCAGTGTGGTTTCCCATCTCGCTACGCTGCGGTTTATATGCATGCTCATGTATCTGAAATAAAGAGTAACAATTTAATTAATTGCAGCACTGACAATTTTTCAGCAGTGCGAGATAGGGAATATATAGATGTGTAGTGGTGAAGTATAAGATCCAAAATGTGTTTAATTATGCAAAGAAGTGCATGTCTGGAGTGTCTAATTAATGTACAGAGGTAGCGCTGCTTAAAAAATGGATAACGTAGGCTGTCCAATTAAAAAGAATTGAATTTATATTGAAAAAAGGCGAATATTTTACATGCTTTGGATTAAAAAGATATGTAATCTTTATTATGCATTCATTCATTAGTCAGTCTATGGAGTATCTATGAGTTAAAAAAAAAAAAAAAACAGCATCTATTTGTATTGTATGACATTTTACAAGAAAAGACACACCCTTTGTCAAAGTCCTCTCTGCTTTTTTGCATCCTGCTGCTCTGCATGGGCAACTGAAAACAGGCTTCTGTTTAAGATTCAGACAAGGACCTGTATTGTGTTTCATGGGGGGAGAGCAGGGCCTGAACATCATTCCTTAAGCATGACACTGCACTCTGCAGCTGACTAATGAAGACTTCTAATTAGATCAATGTCTCCCCAGACATGGAAAACAGAGACACATGGCTCTGACAAACTATGAGTACAATCAATGCACCAATTATAACCTGCACCAAGCTCAGGGTCAAAAGAGTAAGGACAACCAAAGTCAGGCAAGACAGCAAATTAGTTAGTACTATACATACTTTATATTCACACATAAACTGCAGGTGTTGAAAAAAAAAAAAAAAGATAGTAGTCACCTGCCGTAAACTATGTATATTTATCCAAAAAGGTTTTTCTGTTGTATTAACTAGGTCAAAAACTGGCAACCTCTTCTTTTACACTTAGCAAATCCACTGTTTTCCTGTGAAATGAGGATATGTTTACCGTTGTCTCTTGAGTCTGTGCAGTGTAGGTGTGTTTGGCTTCACACTGTGGGTGTTCTGAAGCTTTGCCATCGCTTTATGCTTTGGTATCAAAAAGTGTTTTCCTGTGATAAGCATACAAATTATTTGTCTAGACATGAAACGCTCAACTCAACTGTACTCCTCTACAGTCATGGGATCGGATATTATTAAGGGTTAGGAGTACACACGGCCATAATTTGAAGCGTTTTAATGGCGTTTTCTGACAATGTAATATCAGCTCATAACATATAGAGTCCCAATGTGGACACTTTAATCCCGAGCTTTTGCAGAAACCCATGTGCATGCAATTTTAGCATGGGTGGTCCCAGTGAAGATTTAAAATGTAATATACTGTAGGAAGTTGTTTCAGCAGTTAGAGCAGCTGCAGTATTAATGCTTTACCCGCTCATAATGGTCATGTTTAATCTTGTAAAAGTAAATTAGCTGTCGAGGCCCGTTTGTAATGAGCTGGTAAAATCAATTACTGATGCAGGCTTTCATTTCTGAAATTCAATTTCGATAGAAACGCGAACGAGAGTATGTGTTTGTGCTTATGTATGTCTTTACACGCCGTATTCATATCTCCGAGCATTGTGGAGTGACATTCCAATTAGTGGCCAGTGAATCGTGAGCTGTTATGGTCCTTCATAGGGCTGCCAAGCACGTGCCCAAACCGAACGCCTTGAGCCAAATCGAGACAACAGCCCTCAATGATGTTACTCAGCGCAACTGCTCAGCTGCCAACATGCCAAGAAGTCTACTTAAAAATCTTCCTGTGGGGGTATCAGACTTCACTGATGTGGCTGGAATAGTGCACAGGTCAACAGATGTTTAGGTGCCAATTTAACAAGATCGGTCTTTCTAGAAATAAGTGATGAAATTCTGGGGAAATAATGGCCGTGCCCCGAACTCTCAGCTCACAGACTGTAAATAGGAAAGGTTTTAAGGAGCAAGTAAAACATGTGTCCGTGTGTGACAGGGATATGGATAGTGCTTAATAATGGAGGATCGCGAAAAGAACGGCGATTGATCATATATGCATGAAGCTTTTTCGATTGGATTCCGTTGGGTACCACTCGGACGTGTGTATGTACTGAGGAAAAATCAAGAGGAAAAAAAGAAATCTAAAAGAACACCATTAAACTATATGGTCAATTTTCTCCTTTCAAAAGAAATTCTCATTTCTACATGACATGCAGTACATGCAGAGTGCCCTGTGGTTGACAGCCATTCATTACCTCTAATAGGCCTTCCTCCCATTTCCAGCAGACCTCCTGTAGCCTATGTACAGTACGCTACTCTAGCACATGACAGAATGACAATGAGCTCCAGTCTCACAATGTTAAGCACTAGATGCGCTGAGACCGTCACATTATTTTCCTATATGGTGATGTGTTCTAGCTAATAAAATGTCGCTCTGTTGTAGAAATGGTTGGAGGATGCTATTAAAAATGTGTCTAATGTGCCAGCGCAAATGCTGAAAGGCAGCAATAAAGAAAGGAAGAGTCTTCTACTTGACATTGCGGATGACACATCAATATCGACACACACTGCTACCGTAGCCGTGCTAACTTAATACGATCATTAATTACGTTGTGTTTCATCCGTAAATCTCCTAAGTTGGTGTTTAAGGCAGTAATTGAATCATGAATGAAATGATTGAATGAAAATTTGTCACTGTACAAAAGTTATAAACGGTAGTCTATAGATAGAGTCAGACCTGTCATTTACACTACAGTCATTTGCAGTGTCAGAGAAAAGCATCGGTTCTTTAAGATCACCCTTCCAAGACAAACTATCCTTAATTGGTCCTTCGGGATCCTGTCACGAGACTTGTTGTTTATTGTTCAGCGCTGTAAAACAATAACCCTGACATGTAGTTACTGTTACCTAAATCAGGACCCCCAAATGAGTCCGGGGACCGAGCTGAAACTACAGGGGAATGTCAAGCCATCATGTACTTGTTAGTAAGTAATTTGTTTGATTTTATTATTCGCACAAGTGGAAATCATTACAGCTAAGCAAAGCGATACGGATTTTCACTTACATTCATCAGCAATACACTACATCTTATAGGTTGTCTCCTGCCTTTTCATCATGGGAGACAATTTAATTTGCAGTTCCACAGAATGGAAAATAGAAAAGAGCTAATTGTGAGGATGGAAAAAAAAAAAAAAAACCTGTAACGTTATGTCAAATATAAGATAAAATTGTAGCAATTAAGTGGAAATAACTTCACGTGCAATAACTCATTCCTGTATATATTTTTACACACCTGACAGCAATTTATTCTTACACTTATTTTTACTTACAGATAGTGGAAATGAAATGCTGAAGCGTGACGCAACAAAACTTTCTTCTGTGTATGAATAACAATAAAGTCTCTTCTGTCAGACATGTAGAAAATACTCAGAACAGACAATAAAACCTTAAATGTACAGTTTGTCATTTCTGCTGCTGACGGATTCTCTGTCAAAACGATAATAAAAGATGTGGTTTGATGACGTAGTGATGTATCTTGGGATAATGGGAGTCGTTGTTTTCACCACCATGGGAGTCTGTCCACTGTGACTCAGGCAGAAATCATGTTTACAGATGAGGTAATGTCAAAGAGAATACAGGCAATCATTATTATAATGACTTGGTAATGTATGTAGGCTGCTTTCTCATTACATTAGGCGACTTATATTTCCATTGTGTTATATTCTGTTCCAATGAAATGGTTGTAAATGTGATGAGAATGGCCTTTACACTATATAAACATATAGACCCGGTGCTTCTATGCAACTGGTACCGAAAAGCAGGACAGAGGGGCTAAAAATTCAAAACAGAAACTCTGGTAAAGAGGACACGAAAATTACACGCTACAACTTTTTCATATATCTTGTTATTCTCTCAGAGGTACATTTTGGGAATCTAATTAGGCAAGGCAGAGTGTTACACAAAAATGGCCGCTGTTGTATAACCAACCGTGATTTATCTGTGTTTAAATGGGCAAGTTTTCGCATGAAGTGGACACAATGGGTTACGCGCAAAACCTGAAATGGGACTGAGATTCATGAAAAATCTGTATGTCTGAATTAGAAAAAACACTAGAATCCTCAAATTTAACACTCTTCATCTAGAGCGCTATATAAGATCATTTCAAGAATTTTTTTCAAAATAAAATGTACTGACACTAGGTAACTTTTCCTGTCTGAATGTTGGTCAAATTTTTGGCCCCAATATTTTATTAAAAACTCATTAATTTTAGGATGGCTCGGAGCAAGAGTATGTTTTTTTTTTTTTGCATTTGTCTGAGGTCATCATTAGGTACATCCTGGGGGGAAATATGTCTAAATTACTCGTTTATTATTGGGTTTTAAAGCGCTGCAAAGTACCAGGTACCAAAATAAACCCAGTTTTGTGGAAAGACACAGATTTCTCCAAATATGTCAGAAATTGTTGTCAATAAAATATAGAAAATGGACCTGGTAATTATTTTTTTTTACATGCTATTGCCACAGTCCTCTTATTATTATGATTATTATCATTATTTATTTATTTATTTAACCCTTTTTTCGTACATACTGCGCACTACAGTGGACGTCTATTCTACAGCTGTTCTCACATATATTCATGGGTTTTGTTGTTTTAGTTCCACATCAGCCAATACAGCACCATCCCATAATACACTGTAATTTATACCATTACTGTAACTTTATGTTGTTGATAAGCCTGATCTGTAGTAACATGACTGAGTGTTAAATCAATTACTAATTATTATTAGACTGTAATTGACAGGTGTTTTTTTTTCTTCTTTTTTTTATATTATCTCCATGGAGTAAGAAATAGTATTAGAGTGTGATAAAAAGTAAGAAAACATCACATTACCTGCATCAAAAAATGCTTTTGTTTCATAGTTTGTAAATCAATTACCAATTGTTATTAAACTGTAATTGACAGTTTTTTTTTTATTACCTCCAGAGTAAGAAATACTAATATGAAGGGAGATGAAAATGAAAATGGGGCAGCAATTACGTTCTGTGTGTAATCAAATCTTAAACTTCTTATTTCTTTTACTGAAATTTTATTGAAATTTTAAAATTGTATTGAAATCTATTGAAATTTCTTATTTTCTTATACTTTTGTAATTTTATAATTCTGTGCAATGAAATCTTAATGTATTTCTTATTTATTTCTTATTTCAACTTGTCTTAAAATTGTATTTGAATTTTTAATGAATGTGAAGCACTTTGGGCTACATTTTTTGTATGAAAGGTGCTATACAAATAAAGCTTATTATTATTATTATTATTATTATTAGAGTGTGATAAAAAGTAAGAAAACATCACATTACCTGCATCAAAAAAAATGCTTTTGTTTCATAGTTTTCTCACAGTTCATCACTTTCTCATATTGCGTTTTAAACACGTTTCGTATCGTGTCCAAATGAGTGGACATTTTTGTAATTCCATGAAAAATAGATTTTTTTAAAAAATTATTATTAAAAATTCAATCGCATTGGTTTTATTTTTCATGCCTAAACAGGAATAAAAACACTCAGGGAAAAAAAAAAATCTTGACTAAGGTTCTCATAATTCATGCATCAAAGGGTTAAATCGGTTAAAGTATCCACAGTGCTTTAATATTAATTAGCCACGTACACAAACTGTTCACACTTATGCAATAATTCCACGTTAAAAAGTCGACACATAAAACCACAGCTATAGTTGTACATGTTGCTGTTTTGCCAAGGTTTCTTCTGTAACACCGGTATTTATGTGTCAGTTTACTCCCTTTCAGTGCTAAGTGGACCAAAATGAAAGTAACATTAATTTTGAGAATATTTCACTATAGGAAAGGTCAGATAAACACTAAAATAATCACTTTGTTGTCCCACGTTTTAAATCTACTCGGAACAGGAAGTATTATTTGGCTCTTCAAGGTGAACTATCCACTAAAAGCTTAAAGTGCTACAATTTTAGGCCTGCCAGAACACAATAGTAACTTATTCGGTGCAAAAATAAAGAAAAGAACACGTTCATTTGGACCACATTTCCAGACCATTACAGAAGCCACAAAGAGCAAAGTCAAACATCTGAAAAAAAACAAAAAAAAAACCCCATGAATCAGTGTTTTTCTGTTGATTTTGTTGACATTTTATTAATACTCTAACTGTCCTTTCTTCAGCGTTTTTTCCAAAACTGCATTTATTTCAAAAGCACAACACCGCCAAAATGCCAGCAGCAATCTTAAATGATGCAGGAAATTTACTGATTTCTGCCTGTGACAAACACAAAGAACCCCGGGGTTTATTTAAAATTGATTGTACTCAACTATAATGACTTTCATCTTCTCTGCTGGTCTGCTGAATCCCTTTTAATGTTGAAAACCTCCCCGCTCTTTGTATTTCTCTTTACATACTTCCTGTCCTATCCTGGCTTAAAACTGCATCTTATTATCATCTGACAAAAGACAATTTACTATGGGATTGCGCGGCGCACCACCACACCCACCTGTTTGTGTGTACTTCAGCCGTCACCCGAGCCACTTGTCACCGAGCGCCGTCAAGAGAGATCATCTCGGAATGCAAGAAAACACAATCTGCTTAACTAAATACCCTGGTACTGGAAAGTAATTCAGCCGCCACAATAGCAGGAGCGAATGCATGCGGTTCTCACAATGCGTAATCCCTTCTGCTGACGACCTCCCCTTTTCTTCGTCTTCATTCCCTTTTTCTGTCCCTTCTTAAACTTCCCGGGGAAGAACAAACACTGGCTCTATTGTCTGGGATTCGCATCTGAACACTGCAGAACACTTAGGGCCTTCATCGCCATGCAAATAGTCACAGCCCGGACGTACAAATGGATTTCTATGTCTGCGCCCTCTCTTGTTCTTCCTCTGAATTTTGGTGAACAATCCAGCACTTATTGGAGAGAAGCTGGAGCATGGACTCATGGTAATTCATCTACTGTAAGGCCACTTTTTTTTGTTGCCACTGATACGAACGCAACAGTCTGTTTTTTGACATTCAAGCTGAGGAGCCATACTGTTCCCCAATGCCTCGCCCTGATATGGTCAGAATCGGTCAAAAATTCGACCTCCGGTGGCAAAATAACTCCACATAGTTTGTCGTCCGCACTCTCCCGGTTGTTTACATGCACTGGTTATTATGGTCATTCCAATTACTACAAGAGTTTGCCACTTTTGAGGCAGCTTTGATTGGACAACCGCATAACCTTTTGGATAAAACAACCAAACAGCATTCATTATGTACATGTCATAAACACTATTTTGACACGGTAACCCCCGGGGGCTAATTACATGCCTCAACAATGCTAAAACATTCAAACATTAGATCCCCATACACAGGAAAACTAGCATTGTCGGGTGTAAATGTCTCCAAAGTACCCACACCAACCTTCCTTTAGAATCTGTGACAGGGTGGAATTTGTTATTTTGCAAGTTGAGATTAGTTCTCCCTGTGAACTCCATGGCTCCCATTCTGATTCCATATCAAACAGAGAAATGTCAGGACCTGCACTGTGACATTTAAAACCCCCATTGTAGACCTTGTCTAATTGAGCCTCCCTCATTATAATGATGGAGTGCAGGACCGACCACTGCAAAAGAACATCACAGATGAAAGCTATGGTTTAGTGCCAGCAGGAATTATTTACACTAACTGTCTCTGCTCGACTCCGAAGTGAATCCCGCTATCTTTCAGTCTCTGGTGACATTTCGGCGGCCGTCAAATAATGGCCGCAGAATTATGGTCAGCATATTTGCTACAAGATAAAAGGTGAGTCTGGTCAAATCGGCATTCATCGTGGTGTCATGTTGTATAAATAATGTGTGCTGTAATGGTGATATACCGCCCGCATGTATCTGGTACCGTTCGCCATCAGTATAGACGTCATTGTTGTTGTTGCGGGGACAAAGACAAGATAAATTATCTCTCACAGTAAACTACTGCTGGTAACATCCAGCCGCGTTTTCCCACATGGCTGTTTCATATCTTCGCGCCTCTCCGATTAATGCGTCTTCCTGGTATTTTCTTTTTTAACACCAATGCTAATAGAAAGTTCACAAGTTCAGGCTCTCAAGAGACAAAGTGCGGCGTTGTCCGGGGTTTGTCATGTTGCAGGCAGATGTGCCCTTCATGGCTTACATTCATATTGTTGTATCGTCTCGCTGTAATTGGAAGAGGAGGAAAGCGTCATTGGCATTCTGCTCAGTCCACTGTGGTGAATTTGATGAGGATGTCACATTAAAAATGCATGTTCCTCATACGTTCTTTGGCCTTTGTCTTTAGCCATGGGAAATAGCGGACGCTTATGACAAATAAGGACGGAGCTGACGCCGCCTGAGGTGGATCTCTCTCTATTCGACAGGAAACATCAGCGTCCCTTCCCACTGTCTGCTTCCTCCACATGAGACAACACATTTGTCAACTGCCTGGGCTGATGGAGAGGAAAATAAATTGGGTCACAATAGAAAAGCTGCATTATGCAAAAAAAAAAAAGTACATCTTAAGAAAAAAAAAAAAAAAAAACTAGAAAGAACCGAGAAATTCTCCACCTGATAAGTTGTTATACATGAGGAAATGCATCGGCCACGGCAACTTTTTCAGCAAAACCGGCGACGCTTAACTACAGGAAGTATCTTATCACAGTTTATACACGAATTTGTTTTGTTTGTAGTAATCTTTGAACCAACAGCACAAACAGCCGACTGGTGGCTGGCGGCCAATTGCCCACCAGCTGCTTGCAGATCGTTTCGGGAGACATCTCAGGTCCTACAGATCATCCATGAATCTGCCACAACCGAGCAAAATTTCCGCTCTCGTCAGCAGCATGGGAAATCTGCGAGTCTCACATCAGCCGCTCTGGTTACTTGTTGATTTAGAGATAACAGTTGTATCTAGAAATATCAAAATAATATAAAACAAACAAAATGTGTTGCTTTACATTAAACAAGGCACCAGTATATGAAGTAATATTGTTGTATCCAGAGCCAAAACACTACATATCCCCCTGTGTGGCTGCTGTACATGCCTTCCTCTGACATGGTGGTCCCATATGAACCCTCTCGGACCCTGAGAACTGGTCTTCTGTTGGTGCCCAGTCAGGTCTAAACAGGGTGAGTCTGTGTTTCAGTTCCATGCAGCTACAGTCTGATGATGTTTAAGTCTGGGCTCTGTTCAACTGTGCACAGAAAAACTCAAAGGGTTCTATCTGACCTTTTATTGTATTTTTAATAGGGCTGTCAAAAGATTAATTTTCTTGATCGCAACTAATCTCAGAAATGTCATAGTTAATCGTGATTAATCTTGATTCACTTTGCATGTGTAAAATTGATATTTTGCAGTAAGACCGTTCAAATCTAAAGTTAAGCCCACAGTCCAAAGTATTTCTGACCATTGTGTCTTAAATCGGAAAATAAAATGAAGACAGAGACAAAGGCAGAATTTACCTTTTTTGCTTTTTTTTAATTTATTTTCAAAAACAGTGTAGAGAAAGGAAAACAAGTATTAAGAATGAATGACTGGCTACTTTTGGAAATTGGAAATAAATGAACACAAGAAAGCTTCCGCTGGAGCTGCCTACGGATGTGTAGATGGAATACAAGACTAGCAAACTGGAAACAGTGCGTTTAACCGACAATGAGTTTAATTAATACAACCAGAGGAGCTGTGGATGGTAGAAGTGCAGAAAATGCTGGAAAACTGATCGCGATTAAAAAAATATTCACGATCACAATTTACATTAATCTAATATATATCTAATAATATATATAATATCTAATTATATATATATATTAATCACAAAAATACAATCTGATTTGCCTGGATATTTATGTATTTATTAAATCACTAGTAAATTTTAGTTTTTTAGTTTTTTTGATAATTTCATTCATTCATTTATTTATTGGTTTGGTCCTCAAGAGGGTTTCTGGGTGCTGGGTAGACATTAACATCAATACAAAGAAAATATTATGTGAAAATGATTCATTTTTAATTTTATACATAATAATTCAGTTTTTTGTTTATTAAAATAAAGACCCAAATATCCATCACCAACCAAAACCATCTACTGATGTAAAATGTTTAATACTTGTTGATCCAATAATCCTATCAGTACATAAATAACTCTTGTAAAATACAGTTTATTATCTTTTCCTGGTCATCAGATATGACCCATTTGGATGATCACAGGCTCTGTAGTTACCGTGGAAACACTGTCATCTTCTACAACATTGATTCACCAATAAAACCCATGATCAATGACAGTGGATAGAAATGATGGAGTTGTTTTAGTAACTTATTCTGCAGTTTTCTCTCAACCCTCGACTTTATGAACATCTACATGATTTTTTTATTATTTATTAACCTTTATTTAAGGTTAGAACTCCCTTGAAAAAGAGGTTTTTAATCTCAATGGGACTTTCCTGGTTAAATAAAGGTTAATACATGATTATTAAATTCAATCCAAGAAAATACCCGATTTATACTGATATAACGCCAACTATAGAAGATAATATTATAATAAATGGTGATAAATCACATAAGAAAGGTTAGTAATCTAGAACATTTCACTTGGGAAACTGACACAAAAGTAGTGTTGCATCTTTATGGGTTAAATGTTACAATTATGAATTAAATGAATGATAAATATGTTTACTGCAGCTTCTATGAAAACTACTCCCCACAGCTTCCTAAAATACTTTCTTGAACATTGCATCTTCCTTTTCCTCTTGTTCTGGAGTGTGTATTGTTTATGGAAATCTAATCATACTCACCTTCCTGTTATATTACAACACAAGCCACATGATCAAGTTTCTCCAGAAATCAATAATGACTTTTGAGACTGGGTTTGTGAGCAAAGAGTTTCCACTTTCAGTGTAACTGTGGCATGATCTATGCAGAGCTTGGACGATATATCTCATTGTCCTTTGTTCACATTGATTGGTGATGTGTTGGCCCTTTGGATGTTCTCATTTCACTGATAAATCTGCTGGAGAGGAAAAAGCATTTGTACAGCTGCAGGTGCTTTGTGTTTACTCTGGGATTTCAGTCAATACAGGTTAATTTCTCTGTGGACTGGACTTAGATGTGTTTAAACTCTGTGTTTTTTGTGCAGTCGCTTCACCTCCACACAATGCATTTGTCAAATACAGGCTTTAATGACATACTGATATATCCAATATGCTGATATACCCAACTAAAGTCTTATTTTTTATTGTTGTTTGTTTAGCATTAGTTGGTGCATTAAACATTTTCATTCTGTCTTTCTTTCACCATTACCTTTAAATGAAACCATTATGAGCATCATTAGCAGCAGGGATGGCGTTTTGTGACATCCATGGAGCTGCAGTTTAAACCTGTAGAATGAGAAATAAGTAAATAAACATATTATGCGTTTCATTTCTTTGCCAGCTGGATGGAAACAAAGACTCACAGAGAGAAAATGCCACTTAAATAGCAGCTGAAACAAAGAGAAATGCAAAGGGATAAGGCACGGGGAAATAGGGAGAGATAGCAAATGGTGGTTAAAGATGTTTTTCTGGGCAGCAATGAGGCTAAGGAGGACATGGTCAATAATCACCACCCTGGCTCCTATCTCTGAGCATCCACAGAGCGAATCCTCCAGCTAAAAATACCAGCGCTGCTGCTTTATGACCAGAACTGATGAGCCGTGATACTGCTGCTTGCTCTCTTAATGCAGCTACAGGAATCAACCTTGTCCCCTCTCAGCGGATCTCAATTATCAAGCAAAACAGACTGGGAAAAGCAACCTTTTTATACGCCAGTAAAAGCATTTTAGCATCAAATTAAAGGACGGAGTCTTTAAAGGAGCGGCATCTGCCTTTTAATGTACTGTATCAGAGCATGAGGTTGGGTGATGATGGGGGGGGGGGGGGGG
>JAPSES010000115.1:4450639-4464606 GCA_029822895.1 Maxillicosta whitleyi
CCAAACCCCCCCTCCTCAGTTTGACCTCATGCATTTCATCTGAAGATACAGAAAGTTAAATTGTTTGCCAAAGGGCATCTTGACACATGCTGACAAGTGGTGGGAACAGTGGGTCTTGTTAACTTTCAACACCCTAATGCTGGATGCTGAGTGGGTGACATTACAGTAACTTCTCCAACTCCCAGTCATTATAAACAGTGCACGAAGACACAGCATTTCATTACAAGTCATATATTTAATATGAATATTAGCATAGAAACTGTGCAGTTAATGTATTGAGTTGTTGAGATACGGGGTAGAAGCTTTATCACTCTGACAAGTCTGTGATAAATAATAAATGAGTTTACAAATTACTACAGATTCTGACATTTTTTTTCAGCTGCAAAATAACTGTGGGGTATACAAATGTCAGTTTTGGGGAAGGTGGGGGGTATACAGTGTAAGCTTAAATATTGACATTTAGATTGCAGCAGCAGCAGCATCAGTCTTCATAGAAGCGGCTTCGCATTAATACTCGTGGTATTATTCATTCAGTCCTGCAGTCATGCATTGCCACAGCAGCTAATCTCTGCCCCCAAGGCACTTCAGCAGTAATGCACCTGCTAAAAAAAAAAATCCCCATCCATGTCATTCTGAATTGTAAAAAGATTAGCTAATATTTTATAATAGTTTGGGGGATTTACTGGACACTTGTGTGGCCAGGAGGATGCACCGTCGCTCAGTGGTCTGGGCCAGTTTTAGAGCAGGATGGGAAGATAGGAAAACAGTTGTTAGAGTGGTTCTCTATATTTTTTTACTAACTGATTTCTATGGTTTGACACACAGTATATGGACTAAAACAGAGATCTCAAACATGTGGTCCGAGGGCCAAATCCAGCCACCGACGGGTCCAGTCTGGCAAAAATGACACTGAAGACATGAATCATTTTAGTTCAGGTTCCACATACAGACCAGTTTAATCTCCAGTGGGTCAGATCAGTCATCATAATATCATATAAATACTATCAACTCCCAATTTTTTTCTTGGTAAATGTAAACATTTTCATATCATTTTATTGTTTTTACACTAAAACAAACTGTCATTTCACAAAAATGTGGATAACCTGGAAAAATACGAACATTTTGAAATGTGTGAAGTGCAAGTTTAACAATTATTATCAATATTCTGGATGTTATTACATGTTTTGTGTGTTTGTAGATCCACTGTGATCTGATGATGTGTAAATGATAAACTGAGACATAATACTGTTAATTTTGCACTTTGTTGTCTTAAAAAAAATCAGTTTGTTCATGTCATTCACATTAGTTTAAAGGATAGTTAGTAGATGTAAACATTTTCATCACATTATTTTACATTTTTCTGCTCTAAAACATAAAGGAAAGTTTGGAGTTTACATTATTTCTATATTATTATGTTATCATTTCATTTCAGATCAAATTTGGCTTCACGTGGAACTGAACTAAATTAGTTTGGCAACCCTGGACTAAAGTATTAGAATATGTTGAATTAAGGTTTGTTTGGTTTTTTTTTTGAATGGGAGTGAAAACATTTATATTCATATTTACATCATCAAAAGAAACTTAGCACACACATCCCTCATGCCAAACTAAACCAAAAAGCAAATGAGGACACACCCGTATTTACAACTGCGTTGCCATGACAACATCAAAACTGTACCATTGTCATGAGTAGGTTTTTGCAGAATCACACCCCTCATCCAAACTTGGTGAAAATCACCCAAACATATGTGTGATCAAAACTAATCAATTACATTTTTGATAAATATAAATAAATTAAATTAAATATTTTGATAAAATGTTGGACGTGGGTGTGACGAGCTCGCAACGTAGAGGCTGTTTCCACAAGTATAAAAGTGTGTGTCTCACTATTGGGTGGCCTTGGTGGTTATGTGGGGAGGAAGTTGCATGGGGGGGGGGGGCTGGTTTTAATTATGACTGTTGTTATAATTATTATTATTTAATAAGTAGATTTTTTAACTTAATTTTTTAATCCTTTATTTAGATGCAGATGTCTCTTGCTCTTTTTCTCTCATTCATGAAGGTGTCACATGATCAATACAACTAACCTCCCATGATGCACTGAGATGTTTGAAATTGACTTTTGCACAGGCGATGGTGCAGCAATAGACATAACAGACACTTATTATTATTTTATTGAGTGCCTGACATATGCTTCTGGATGTTATATTTTTTGCATTAGTGTACTTACTCTTCCAACACTGATAAATGATTTTTTTTTTCTTTTAGTCTGTTTGTTTTTAACCCGTAAACACCTTGTTCTACTTGGATGTCTGTTATGAATGTACGTCCTTTTATAACATTACCCTTTTTGCATTTTTTTTTCTGTGAAAATGTGGTATTTTCCTCTATTTAATTCACATCATGTAGATATTCATTAAAGCTCAGATTCAAGTTGAGGGTTATTATATGAGAAACTGAGATAATTGAAGAAAAAGTGACTTTGACAGTGAAGATATAAATAACTGAACTTAAAAACCAGTGACTGACATTTCCATTAGTACTGGGGGTTTGAGATTCAGACTGTGTGAACTATTTGGGTCCAAATACACAAAAAAAAATGAAGCAAAGACTAAGAACAGTGGGTTTAATAAATATAACCTGTTTAACACAAAATAACTGTACTATAAAAAAATAATTATTAAGTAACTATGCATTGTTTCAGTGCGCAAAGCATTTATTAAGAAACAATAATAACAATACAGTGTTTCCTGCAGAAAATTGGTTAGTCAAGGCTGTGAGTCATCTGGGCTGGGGGTGGGGGGTGGGGCTGTGCTTGACAATGCATTACTACTTTTTTTTGTTTGTTTGTTTGTTTTCTCGCTAAAACTGATTTTCTTTTTTTCCTGTAAAGCTAGCAAAGCAGCGGGGACAGTTTGCCAAGGCAGCTGCCTTGGCTAAAAAGTGTTGCGGGAAACACTACAATATAAATGTTTTTCATAATGTAACTTTTTAAAAATTATTAAAGACTTTCGTTCAAAAAGTGTGTAGATGATTTAATAGTAGCAGCCATGTTGAAATCCAGGGGGTTATAATCTACCAGGGGGCAGATAAACACGGATCAGTTCAAATACAATAGGTTTTTAAGGAAAGTATTGATCTTTTTGATAAGAGAGAAGTCTAAGAACCTGGTGTAGCCAATACGATACAAACGATTTTAGCGGATTAAAATCCACCATTTTTGGGTTGGACTTAATGTAATATCCAATCTATGCTTGAACTGATCTTGGTTATTTTGTATTTCAACCTCTGGAAACTAGATTCTTTTTTTTTTTTCCATTTTGTTCACAACATGACATGGATTCCATTTGGTTTAATGCAGTGCAAAACCTGCATCATGCACAAACGAACAAACAAAAGAAAAAAAAAACCTTCTGAGAATTGTTCACATTAAGGATTGTTCACGAGGAGACAACACAAGAAAAACACTACCATCCTTTTATTTTCGCCCTGAAAAGTATTTTTAAACAAACATGTCTGTGGTTGTACTTGAATTTAACTTGTGAGGAGATGAAGCCGTGACATTATTAAGTCTGAAAATTTGCAGCTCCAAAAATATTATCATTAGTGAAACCCTTGTATCTGTTTTCTTGTTCGAAGCCCTTCAAATCAATTTCCATCACAAACCTGCTTTCCCTCAGGCATTTGTTGCTTTTACATTTTAGAGCTGCTATACTTTGGGAGCGCTGAAATAAATCACATCAAATTGAACTGAATCAAATTGAATCATGGGCAGAATGTCAGATTTTATGATGTAGTGCATCTCGGCTGAGAGAACGGAAATTGAATCCAATCACTGCTGTTAAATCTTTGCACCTCTAATACCTACAGATGTGCCGGTGCCTTTTTGACAAATAGCTATTTGGTGAATTAATCCTTAACAAAGACTATTCTCATTTATTTTTAACCTTTAATCCATTTGACACTAGTTTAATGTCAAAATAAGTCATTTTACTGAAAATAAAATATATGCAAGTGTTATATTTGTATTTGTTTGTGTGTGTGTGTGTGTGTGTGTGTGTATGTGTGACATTGAAGCAATATCAGAGATTTTTCATTTTCTTCTGTCTTTTAAATTGGACCAAACAATACACATAATATTTCTACACCTCACAGGAGATGGTGGATGAATGGTGGAAAGTCTTTTGTGAAACTTTTCCTTTTTTTCGTCTCAGAAATGGGCTGGTGCCCTTGGAATAACTTCACAGAGACACAGTTCATGCTAAATCAGATGTTCTTATGCCACGGAGATAGAATTTCTTCTTTCCTTTTCGAAGTTGTTAAGAATAGGAATCCTGTAAACCTATTATAACCAGAAGCGGCTCTATGAACCTGTTGGAGGCTAAGTCAGTACGAAAAGGACACCTTGACACAAGGTAACAACTGAGGGGTAAGCAGGTCTTGTTAACATTTTTTCACTTCACCACACGTTTAGAACCACATTGAAGAGGGAGGTCGAGAAATCACACACTGCAGGAAAATACTGTGTATGTGTGTGTGTATATATATATATATATATAGGCTATACACACACATATACACGCACACACATGCATATGTACATGTACAGTGATTGAGTTCATCCTGTTTGTCATTTTATCAATAAGTGTTTTTACTGCTATTTCAACACTGAAGGTTTTTTGTGCATATAGATTAAAAGACTGTGTGAGGACACGCACACGTGCAATGACACAACATGATGATTTTCTTTGGGCTTTTTCCCTTCAGGGGTCGCCACAGCGAATCATCTTCGCATGTTTATTTGTCACAGGTTTTTACACCGGATGCCCTTCCTGACACAACCAGGCTTGGGACCGGCACAATGAGGCTTGTGCTGCCTTGTGGCTATTGTGATGTATAGCACAAAGAACCTTTCCCAAGGGATCACCTGGGTCTTGAACTGGCCATGTTCCGCACCAAAGTCAGTGGCTTTAAGTGGCACTAAGCTACCCAGTCACCCAACATGATTTCTTATTTTATTATTATTCTTTGACTGATGTCAGTAAGCGTCGTACCAGCGCCTGCAGGTGCAGTTTCAGCACCAAGGCCCAGCAACCTGGAGGACGAAGCTCTGAGGAACTTATAGTTTTCAAAAAAAATAAAACAGCTCATGCTTTCCTTTTGTGCTTACATGTTCTGTCCTGTTAGCTGACCTTAATTGGCTAACAGCTTCAATAGCTTTAATGCAATGTTAGGTTTGGCTCGACATTTAGACCCAGCTTGTTATCTGGAAAAACAGATTTTCCTCTGTGTTTGCGCCTATCGTTTACATGGCGATGGCCACGCCCACTGAAAATAAAGGTTTCTGCAAACAAAGTGGAAATTTCAGGAAATCTCTGTTTTCCTGTTCGGGTGTGTTCAGGTAAAAACAGATTGGCGGACAGCACCCTTAAATGACAGTATTCTACAGCTCTGGATGTTCACTGTGACAAGGAAAGCTCATTGGTCTTCTATCTCACATTATGCATTGTGGTTGGTTAACTGGGCCTAAGCTTCTCATTACCCCGCCTTCTTATATACATCTGCATGTAAAAACAGGTTTTTCACTGAGAAGGGGAGAGGGGAGGTCTTAATGTGAGACCGGTCTGCTCAGCAAAATAGATTGAAACTGTCCCCATCTGATGATAAAACCCACCATCCCCATTTTTTTTTTTTTTGTTTACAACTTGAGTTATAATTTATTTGACTGCACCACCTTATAGATTCTGTGACATAATGTTTATGTAGTGTCACTGTAAGGTTCATAATTTGTGTGTTTGATTATAAATTGTTTGGGAATGTATTGAGGGGGGAAATAAACACACACGTTTTAGTTAACTTTAAAAAGTATTTATTAAATTGTTTAATAATAATGATAATAATAAAATGATCTCTATATATGTCCGTCTTTGAAGGGTGACCCGCTGTGGGAACCAGGTCTGCCACACAGTCCGGGCTGGAAAGGAAATGCCAGGTAAACATTAGTTAATCTGACGTACTGGTGTGACACATACAGACGGAAAAAGTGTTTATTAAACTGTTTACACGGTTGAGGTAAAACTTACCGGTGTTGGGCTTTTCTGGTTCCACTTGGGTGTTAGTTGTTAGTAGAGTTGTTTGGTGTTGGGTTTATGTAAATAGTTACGTATATATTTTGATATCATGGTTCTCGCCAGCGCATTTGAGCAAAATGAGGATCGGACCGCCAAGGTCCCGCCTTCGGCTGCTGCCCATTTCACTGCGCACCCGACCCCCTTGGCCCCTCTGACGGGTGGTGAGCCCATGGGAAGGGGGTCCCATGTTTCCTTTTCGGGCTATGCTCGGTTGGGCCCTATGAGAGAAGACCCGACCCCCAGGCGCTCGCCATCGTGCCCCACCCCCAGGCCTGGCTCCAGGGGGGACCCCGGTGACCCGCGTCCGCGCAAGGGAAACTGGTTTCTTGGTCGTATTTCCATACGGGGTCTTCAGGCCACGCTTTGTCTGGCCCTTCACCTGGGACCTGTTTGCCTTGGGTGACCCTACCAGGGGCATAAAGCCCCCGACAACTTAGCTCCCAGGATCATGAGGACACAAAAACCCCTCCACCGCAATAAGGTGGTGGCCTCGGAGGGGGTGTGGGGGCCACTTTATCCTCACCTATGGTCACGAGCTTTGGGTAGTGACCGAAGGAATGAGATTGTGAATAAAAACAGCCGAAATGAGCTTTCTCCGCAGGGTGTCTGGGCTCTGCCTTAGAGATAGGGTGAGAAGCTCGGTCATCCGGGAGGGGCTCAGAGTAGAACCGCTGCTCCTTCACGTTGAGAGGAGCCAGATGAGGTGGCTTGGACATCCCCCTCCAGTCCGCTACCCCCATGCTGTGAAACATTCCTAGTGAGAACCCTGTGATATGCCGTTTTATTATTGTATAGTTAGGTGCATTTATGAGTATTATGGATTTGAATAGGTAGTGATAAGTTTCAGACTGTGTTTGTGTAAATGTTTCCTCTCTTGTTAGAATGGCATATTTCCCACCACTAGGTGTGGGGAGCATATAAAAGCCCTCTCAGTTGACTGTAGATGAGGTAGCAGAAGTGATGTTTAAATGCCACAATGGCGCTGTAATTTGTATTGAACATAAATTGAAGAGATAACAACTTTAGAGAGCCTCCACCTGAACGCCGTTTCTACGTCTGACGCCTCCTGGACTGCTCGGCCAGCTCGACATGAACCTTATTGTGACACTACAAAAAAAGATGACTCAGTGAATGTCTCCTATAATCAAACCCACAAGTGGTGCAGTCAAACAGTACATGTACGACTGCTTTTTTTTTTTTTTGGCCAGGCAAATGCTGTTTATGTGAAGCATCATATAGTGGAAAGTACTTTTTGCAATCGACAGTTTCTATAGAACAGGCTTGCAGCAGGGATTTTCCTTTACACATTTTAATAAAAATGACTATAATTCTCAGGTAATCACTTGATACTTTGAGCTGGAGCTGCAAAACTATTTTCTCTTTGTGAAAAATACCGGATAACCAATGTGCACCTGTAATTGGAGTGGCCATTAAGTGAACAGTGCGGTTCTATAGGCTAGTGCTGGCGTGCTGTGAGGAAAACAGCGTCAGACTTTCCATCAGTCCTTTGTGTCTAAGAAAATGTGCAGGATGAAACACCTGAGCTACCGCTACCCTCATGTCACATCCTTTGAACCTCAATGAACAGCAGCTGAACAGAGAAAGACATGCGTCACTGACATGAAAGGAGTTTGTCACAGTTACACCAACATACATGTGTAATGTGTCCAAAACATCTGCCTGTACACACGACTACTGACAACTGAACTGGCTTCTGACAAAGAAATATCCCATAATTCAACACAGTAATGAAACCACAGGCAGTGATATAATGCTAACTGTAACAGGTGGTGATCGGTAGTATTACACACACACACGCACACACACATCAGTGGAGGGTGAGATTGGACAGTTACCATGGTTACATACAGCTTCATAGACAGGTTTGTAGATATACATAATACTGTTAATATTGTTTCTATTCATATTTTATGTCTATTTTTATTTTATTCTATTTTACTTGTATCCCCATTTTACTTTTATAAAATTTTATTTTACTTTTTGGTTTAGCTGTAATTTCATATTTATTCACATTTTTTGATGTTTTTTTTTTTTTATTATTCATATTGTTTGCACTGACTGGAGTAGCACTCCTACTTTCACTAAACACACAATGACAATAAAGGCTACTCTACTCTAGTAAGTTTCTTTCGGCTTTTCCTTTCCGGGGTCGCCACAGTGAATCATATTCGCATGTTGATTTGGCACAGGTTTTTATGTCAGATGCCCTTCCTGACACAACCGGGCTTGGAACCGGCTAAATGGGGCTTGCGCCCCCTTGTGGCTATGGGACATATAGTGTAAAGGACTCTAGTTTAGTCTACTGTATTCTACTTTACTCTAGTCTACTGTATTCTACTCTACTCTAATTTACTGTACTCTACTGTAGTCTAGTCTAGTGACATCATAATTGGAAGGATGAACTGTGGCATCACTCACTAGTTTGTGAACTGCTGTTTTGCAACCAGTGGTTTACATTTTGGCTGTATTTTGAGCCAGAAGTGACCATATTTTCGACAAACAGGGTGGAGCTGTGGGAGATTAAAGGTGAGGTAATGTTAAGCACTAGTTCACAGCCTAGATAATAAATGTAAAATGCATTTTACATTGCATAAGAAAGCCATTTTACTGTATTGACAGTTGAACTTTATTCAATAAAATACATACCTCCTGTACACCCAACACTGTCTGCACGGTGTGGCCCCCACCTCCCTCATGGAACTCCTCACCCTGCAGACCTCAGCCAAAACCCGGTCAGGCCATGTACACCGTCTGTACCTTCCTTGGCTCAAGACCATGGGTGTCAGGGCCTTTGAAGGCTGCTCCACATCTGTGGAATGCCCTCCCAGACCACCTCAGACGATGGATGCTTTTAAAAACAAACTAAAAAAAAAAAGAAAACTTCCTTTTTAGAAAAGCCTTTGGTGGTTAATTTGATTGGATTTTATTATATATTGTTGCTGTTTTTGTGGTTGCATTGTACACTTTAAGATGTAGTATCAAATGTAAAGTGTGTTACAAATTAAAATGTATTATTATTATCATTATTGTTATTGTTATTATTATTATTATTATTATTATTATTATTATTATTATTATTAAGAACAGACACTCAGTCTGACCTGATATCTGAGGTTAATGGAGTAAAAATGTAAAGATGGGCAGACCACTTGTTAGATGACCAAAATGATTACTGAAAAAAAATGACATCACCAATTTCTGTGGCTTTTGGTGTCACCACCACCATCCATTTGTGGGGTTACAACTTTAACATTCTCACACATTGGCTTCATGTTGAGGTCCATGTAACTTAACGTACACCTCTGCATCAGGAAGCTACATTCTACTATTAATGCAAATAATGCAGTATTTAGTACAGAGTAAAGGATTTCAGATAAACTACACAAAGGAACAGTTACAATTATCCTCCTCTTATATTGATCATTTTGACCCAAATAGATAATATAATGACTATACCAGTGTTTCCCCCAGCGCTTTCCAGTTAAGGCGGCCGCCTTGACAAACTCGACCCCCCGCCTTGCCAATGTTCCAAGAAAAAAAAATGCATCCGAGGGCAAAAAAAAAAAAAACCTAGTTAGCTGGACGTCACAGCAGCATGGCATGTAAACAATACACATTAACCTAAAGTAGCATCCAACTCGGACTGTAAACATCATACAAGCTCACCACTGGTATATACACACAATAAACCCAGGATATAAAAGCCAAAGTTGGCTAAGTACATGCAAAGGCAATTACGAGCTATCCACCACTGCATCAGGAGGAAAAGAAACTTCACAGCTACGGCATATCACACACAGGTGCGGTGCGTTCGCGAGCGTCGGAATAACTACGATGCATTCAAGAGCGTGGGAAATATGTAAACTAACATAAAAACACAATATATCTGAATGGGATTTAGTTCACTGAACATAGTAACAACAATAATAATGTCACATTTCTTGCTTGCTTCACCAATATAATTGCTAAAGTTTGCGCAAGATCACGCATCTTGCATTTCATTTTTCAAAGCTGTTCCTGGCTGTCCATCGTCACTCATTTTAAAACTGTAGCTAGCACTGCTACAGATGTCAGTCCACATATGGCTCCACTGCTCCCCTTTGGACAAAACGCCTGCATGGTGAACGAAAATAGTTGAGACATTTCATTTCAATTAATACATATTTTACAGTTCTACACAGCTTTGTTATTACTCCCCCCCCAAGGGAACTGACTCATCACCTTGACCAAGCAATTTTCTGCTCGAAACACTGTATACTGTACTAAAATCAGTACAATGGGCGTTCATTTAAGATTTCCCCTGACCCACTGCCAAAAGACCAAAGTTGGAACAGTTGTTAGTCGTTACCTACGTAGACACTACACACAGTTATACACTTTTCCCACTTTTTTATACAACTATGGAGACCTTGTTTGTAAAAGTCAGGGGGTTGAGTCTCATGCCAAGAGTTGACTTTGTAAATTAGTGTTACATCATTTGGGAAACGTGTTCCCTTCAAAAATTACTTCATGGTTGGAAACAAGTGAAAGTCAGATGGTGTCATGTCAAGAGAATAAGGGGGGTGTGGAAGAATTTCAGAGCAACAAGAGTATACTTCTGTCTGACAGTATGTGAGTTGTGGACTGGGGCTTTGTCTCGCAGTAGACGGACTCCTCTGGTCAGCATGCGGCGCATTTTCAGTTTGATAGATTCTCGCAATTTACACAGTATTGAAGCACAGTAAGTCTCATTAATTGTGGAACCCTTGGCCAGGAAATCCATCATCACTACTCCATGGTGGTCCCAAAAGACGGTGAGCATGACCTTTCCTGCAGAGGGTTGAACCCTCGCCTTCTTCGGGGGTGATGAGTCAAAATGCTTCCACTTTAGACTGGACTTGAGTCTCAGAGTTGTAGTGATGGACCCACGTTTCATCCTGTGTGACAAGTCTGTCAAAAAAAAAGCTTCCTGGTTTTCTTGACACATGTCCAAAAGAGCCTTTGAGCAATCAACTGGTTCCTGCTTCTTGAAAGGAGTAAGCAGCCTGGGAATCCACCGTGCAGACACCTTATGCATGTGCAAATGGTCATGAATCGTTTTTTTTCTATACTTATCTTGACGTTGTGGGCTAACTGGTCAACAGTTGTATGTTGCGCTTGGCCTCCACATGATGGATGGTGTTTTCGTCAATGGTAGAATGGAGGCGTTCAGGGATGGAAGCTGTTTCAACAGATGTTCAGCCGCATTTCAACAGGTGATAACTGTTTTGCTACCTCACATGATGGGGCATCACCTCCATAAGTTTATTTCATTTCATCAGTGGTCTCTTTCAGTGTTCAACCTTTAATATATAAAAACCTGATCACTGCTTGGTGCTCAACCGGTTCCATAAACACACCTGACCCTAATCTAACACTTGTTAAAAATTTTTTTTAAAAAGGAAGCAGGGTGAGTTCAGTACTACTAATGACATGAACAGTCATGAGAATTACAACTGAACAAACAAGAATTGAAACTATGAAATATAGACCATTTTTGTTAACAAACTCACGGGTAGCTCCCACGTGGGTATTAATAGTTCATTCTAAAAGTTTTTTTAGTATGATATTTAATTATAAAATTCACAAGTGTGTGGATTTAGTACAGAACAAGTTTTATGTGAACATAGGCGCGATCCAATTAGGCAAAAACTGTAATATTACTGTATTTGACCTTGAAAAAATAGGTCATGGTCAAATACAAGGTCACCAATGCAAAGCCCACATATTAATGACTATATGTGTTGACCCCAAGGTTGAAAAACAGTCTTAATGTCTCATGACATTCAAAGCCATTTCATGATTACTGGGAACGTAATTCTTACATACAGCTCTTTTAAATGTCTAACTCATTTTTAGATGCATTCTCAGGGTGGGTGGAGCTTCCAGGATCAGACCTATCAGTGCTAGAAGTGTAAACGCTCATTTGGGTGCAAGTATTTAACAAACAAATGTTCAGTGCATAACTCCACTTCCAGACAGTCGCTGTTAATTGCTAAGGAAGTAGCTCCAGGATCTGCGTCTGCACCGCATTAAATCTTTTCGTTTGCATTCAAAAATAAAACTAAAAGTTGAATTTGAACTTCTTTTAAGTTTAAGTAACATGTTTCGATGTTGAGGAAATGCTTGGAGGGATAAACTGGGACGTGTGCTCTTCCTCTTGGTGCTGCATTCCTTTGCTTTAATGAACACATTGTCTTTGTTCTATATCATTAGTGCTTTATGTATAGTTTTTATTTTCTTATCCTTATATTCCCTTTGCCGGAGGTTTTATATATATATAAAGCTGTGCATTTTATCATCGTTTTATGGGTTTGTGCGTTATGCTGTTTTGATAAGTGCCTTCCAAATAAAGTGCATTATTATACTATTATTGTAAACCCATTGCATGCTGAGACAGACTCCTCCATTTTAGCCTCATCATATTAGGATAAATGTGCAGATAAATGGACTAAAATGGAACAAGTTCTCCAAAAACCATTTAGGTTAATGATGAGCTACCTTCCTCCCGTATTTGTATTCTATCATATATTATTACATTACACACTCCATTCCCTCTTTGTGCCACCTTTTGGAACATTTCAGCTTTAAATCTCTGCTCAAAGTGCTCCACAACTTTGTTTGGAGTGAATTTTTCTTCGGCCATGACAATGCTGCCAGGCCTAACACAGAATGTCAGTCTGGACAATTGATACGATAAACCCAATTGAAACTTTCAATCTCCCTCCTGCTGATAAGAACAGAGGGAGTCTGCGAGGTGGGGGTGGGAGGAGGGGGACTCTCTTTTCTTGACGGCCTAGTGTCAGTAACAGCACAATCTCCATTAGACTGCTGAGGAAAACAACATTTGCCGGCAAATCTCCCGCAGTTCAGCTCAATACATTTTCCACAGCGATGCGGTTGCAGTTTTCAAAGGAAGGTGAGGAAACTTTTGTGATTTATTGTGTTTTTGTTAAGACTGCTGACAGAAGACTGCGGCTGTTTAGGAAACGGAAACTGTGCAGTGATCAGCGCAGTAATGAAATCTCGGGCATTGGAGATTTATTCAAATCTGTTGTACTTATTTTTTCTTCCACATCAACAAAAGTCTTTTTTTTTTTTTTTTTTGTAGCTGTTACACATCTATAAGACAAAGCCTGCTTCACTAAACCTGGGGGTGCAGATTTGGGAGAATGTGTTTATAATGTAGAAATGCTATTTAGAAGCGTAGCATTCCCATTTTCACCCATACTCAATACTGATGGACAGGACATCCTCACCCACTGTTTCATCCAATTAGATCTTGGTTTGTGACATTGAAACTACAAGGAAGTATAATGATGATGTTCGATACCAAGGATCTCCTTACCAATACAATACAGAGTACAATTCAGGCTGGTATCGACAATACCAGTCCAATACATTATACAAATACACTTTGGGCTCGATCTGGAAAGGTCCAAATTTGTGTATACTAATTTGTGTGCTCAATCAAGAATTTTGTGTGTGGGATTGAACTGTGGTTTACAAAGTGATTTACAAAGATTAATCGCGCAAATAACAGGTGCAAAGTCTTGGAGACCACCCTATTTAAAGGTCAACTTCTATCATTATTTCCTTCCTACTTCTGTGTCTCCACTATGGTTCAATACATTGTGCGTCATTTCTGTGTAAAATCATGTCCTATTTCTCTTGCTTGAAGTTGTTTTCTGTAAGCTAGAAGAGGGTCTGTGGTTGAACCACTGGCTTTTCTGGTGTCCCTCATGAATATTCATGATGCGTTAATAAGGCACCTCTGATTGGTTTAAACAAGGAGGG
>JAPSES010000115.1:4574624-4589480 GCA_029822895.1 Maxillicosta whitleyi
CTGCCACAAAATGTAGTGAAGTAAAAGTAAAAGTATGCATTATTATTTTTACTGAAGTACAAATACAAAAAAAAAATACTTAAGTACAGTAACAAAGCAATGCCGGCATGGATTCCCCAAGGTGTCGCGGCCAAACATAAATAGGCGGTCAAACAGGCGGTAAAACAACGTGACTAAAAAAAGATTGATGTTTATGCTTTTCAGTTATCTGATGTTTTTAACCGTTGTTCCATACTGGTGTTCCAAACAGTGTAGTTTTTATCCCGCTTTATGAACCAACTATTGCGTGATTATCTCTCACTTTAAGCAGTTATTGATTTAAAATACACTTCAGACATGCTTCAGATTCAAAGAGATGGCTGGAATGTTTCACAAGTGGACAAGTGCTAGAGAAACTGGTTCTTTGATGATCTTCTCTCCTGATACTGATACTAATTCACAACATGAAGATGGCCCGAAAGAGATAATGTCATCTCATTTATCAGAGATTAGACTTGATCAGAATAAGTGAGATTTTCACAGGTGTTTGACATCTCTATAAATGTCCAGAATGCGGCGTATCCTTGAGGTCAGACAGTTGTATCACATGACACCACGCATTGGGAAATAATCTGCCATTTTTGCGGTGCATATTCCCACATGTTTAGTTTGTTGTTGATGAAGTGATATTCCATCACCTACACGAGCCTAACGCTGTTAACTGTTAAACTGCGTGTTCTCCGGGGCACCGTGGCATATGGGATGAAGAGCCCCAGTAGAGCACCATATGCTCGGTGAACAAGGAATGCTCATAAATGTTGAATCTGCAAATGCAATAGTTCAGTTTTAAATCCAGCAGCATTACTTCATCTCTCCTTCCTGTGGGCACATGATCACCAACAGTGTTGTGCGAGTTACTTCCACGCTAGAATCCATTACAGATTACTTGTTACTGTTATTTAAAAGTAATTCCTTACCGTACAATATCACTATCTCGCAATTGTAATGTGTTACATGATGTTATACGTGCAGTAGAACCCAACCCTCCCCCCAATACAAGACATCACAGAACCTAAATTTGCGCCCCGAAGTACATGTGAAGTTATAGCTCAGTAAGTAACATTATGGTCCGCTGTGTTTGAATCCCAGCAGGAATGCTCACATTTTTTTCAACCTTTTACACGTTCAAACAGGAGGTGTACCGCCAAGGATGCCGCTACATAAATCCACAACTGATAAAGAATTGTAACTAGTCATAAAAACATTAGCTTACCTTGTCATTGCTAATCAAAGAGATCATGCTAACTAGCTTCTTAAAGCAAGGTTAGTAATGAGCATATGTCCATGTGGCCACTGTACAGTTTTTGTTTTTTTGGGGGGATCATTTGACCAATTAAATTATGGGTGAAAAGTATGTTGTCATGCAAGTGCTAATTAACATGTGCCAAGTAAAAGTCACTCATTCATTTTCTGAACCTGCTTTATTCTAACTAGGGTCACGGGGGGGTCGCTGGAGCCTATCCCAGCTATTTATGGGCGAAGGTGAGGTTCCCCCTGGATGTGTCTGCAGTTCATCATCACATTCTCACCTATGGGTAATTTACATTAACTAATTCAGTGTTTTCCTCAGCACTTTGTAGCAAAGGAGGCTGCATTAGCAAACTCGCCCCACCACCTTGCCAAGATTCCAGGAAAAAAAAAAAATTCCGTTTGAGCTAACCCCCGCCCGAACAAAGTAATAATGCAATGTCAAGCACAGGCACAAAGACAGTATTGATGAGACTAAATTGTGACACCTAGTGGTTGGATATATTACTACACCGTGTCTGTCATCCCCGAGGCCCAATTTTCAAACTATGCTATCGGTATGCTACCAGCAACACACCGTCGCTACACAACGCCGCAACATAACGCCGCAACCCACCCAGCAATTAAATAATGGCTGAAAAGTGTGTTGTGACAAATGCAATAGAACATGTACCCAGTAAAATATTACCGATAACTGATTATTAATGCCTTACACTACTGCGTTAAGAAAAAATTAATCTGTTACTATAACGCATTATTTTTGTAATGTGTTACTCCCAACAGTATTCACCAGTGGAACATAGATATAACTACAGTATGATTGGCTCTAGTTCTTTTTTGAGGATAGCTAATATTCCTGTATTATTGCCATCAATAACATTTTAACAGATTGAAAAAATAGGTGTAATATTGTAAACAAATGCATGCTTTCCACCCCGGCAGGAAATTATAAAGAAACTCTAAACATACTCTGTAAGTGAAATGGTTCTCCATTAGTTCCCTCTGTGAAGTGGGACAAGTTTCGTTCCTACGACAGGGTTTTTAATCATAGAGATTGCTTATGTAAGGCAAAAGAAAATATACTAGCTGTATGCAAATAGTTGTCAAAAAGGCAATAAAAATTTACCACCAATAAAATTCTCCACAAATCTTCAGTAATGATGCATACTTAATTAATAAAATGACTCTTTCTAAGCCAACATCTACTTGTGTGCAGCTCCTGCCAACTCAGTCTATTAATCCCCTCTCTCTTTTCCAAAAGTGTCTGCATGATTCAAATCTACACGGACTGTAAATCTTACAGTCAACATTAGTATTCAAACACTTAGCTCTTCAATCTGATTGTAGCTGTATTGTGGCCAGTGGCCAGATGGGTATTTTTACATTCCCAAATAAATCAAGAAATGATGAAAATGGAATTATGGATGTTGATATTAATAAAAGCGGCAACTTAGTTTCAGAGTCCTTAAAAGGGATGGACATGCTGGTATTTCACAGTAAGTGAAATTATTGATGAAAATGCTATGAATTAATGATTTCAACACGACCTCCCCACTTCCACAAAGGCCAGTGTTGAAGTTTGAAGATCAAGCCCACTTGATACAGGCCTCCTGGGGTTACAGTACAGTACCCGTGAACAAGGCGGTGAAAGCAGCCTCTCGGTCCCTCAGTGCACTTAAATCATCCAGCCCGATAAAGACAGCTCTGGATGGTACCTCATTGGAATTTTAAAACTGCAAGCTCCACAACCATAAACAAGGAGTCTGCTACTTTTAGAGGTGGCAGTGGGGACATAGCATGAGCTATTACTCTAGGGTTTGCCGCTAACTGGCCAGCAGTCCTGTTTCTCCTCAATTATGTTCAACCCTGCACCTCACACTCCCAGCTGGGAAGGAGCAGAGAGAGGAATTCACTCCATGGGTCTGTGCTTTACAATACTGCACTTGCATACATTACCGCAGCATTCTTACTTCAAAAGTTGGGTGCTAGCTTCGGAATACAAATGCTCATGCAGACGACTGCTGCACTTTTGATACAAGGTGTAACATTGTGATAGGAAAGTGTAGCAAACAAAGATACTGCAAACATGACAATCTCCATACGCAGCTGCCACCTTGACTGTGTGGGATTAATGAGAAATAAATAAATAAAGTCTGCGTTTCGCTCGAAACCTCACCCCAAGGGACGTTATCAGTGTGACAGGCCTGGCTTCATGTAGCTGTGAAATGTCAAACACGCAGACACCAGTGCTGTGGTCCATTCTTAATGATTCAAGACACCAATCAGGCTTGCTCAGTACCTGCCAACTTCATATTCTTTCTCTGAAAACACACAATGGGTAGAGAATGGATAGTTGCTCGCAGAGGATAAAAGGAGGGGGAAGTGCACGATTCAGAGCTGACATGAAATATCTGGGAAACCGCTGCCATCTCAAAGATACTCTGAGAGCAAAGAGGTGCACATGCAAAGGATGGGGCTGTCATATGTTTACGGTGAAAGTCTGCCGCTCCTCTGACATGATATACTTTTTACAGCCCGGTCTGTGTGGTTTGAATGTATAAACAGGCAGTATGATGTAGGACTGCTAATTTGGGCAGTGCGAGGCATGTCTGGGACAACGCGCCAACGCTGGGACAGTAATGAGAACTGTCACAAATTGAGTGAAACTTGGGGATAAGACGTGGGTTTCCAAGAGCTTTAATCATTCCATTTTGTCAGGATTGAGGTGCATCCTGTCTTTTCTTCCCCCTTACTGGATGCATGGCTCGTCTCTAATTCAGAGCCATTGAAGGAAGCAGACTCGATCGCTATTTCTGGCTGACGTTGGAGAGACCACAGCGAGCGCGTTTAGTTAAAGAACAGCTGGTTGGAATTATGTCAGACTGTCGGCGAAGAGAGTGGAGAAATGTCCAAACTGGTGCGTTAAATCTTAAAATGTACCCATGACGGGTGATTCGAACAAGATGGCAGGGTGACTGTCATCCACAAATGGGGTTACACATTCATTCGATCATTCTTTTTCCAGAATCTTTTTTTTTTTTTTTGTTCTAAAAGCATCCACCCTGATGGGGTACTTTTAGGCAAGACGTCGAAACTGCCGGCTAATTCAAGGCCGGTTGTGTGCTCCTCATCTCTGGCTTTCCCTGGAGGGCCAAGTATATTACTTTCTTTGCAGCAAAGAATGAATCTGGCAAAGTATAATGGGCTCAATTCACTCAGGTGTTTATTAAATGTTTAAGCTACAATTTTACCTTCACTGACACTACATGACGGCACATGTGCTAGTTTGGGTTGACATTCATTCCCTGTTATTATCCAAGGCAACGCCGCGTAAGTTTCAAACTACCCACTCACACACAAATATATATATATATACTATTTTTTTTATTTTCAGATAAAGCAGCCGATCTCTGAAGCTTTGAACATATGATATAAATAAGCGGCCTATTTTTGGAGGCCGTCTTCCTGCACATCATCTTTTCAGGCGCCCTGAAACAAGAATTATTTGTGAAAGTCAGAGGTGTTCTTTGACAGAAGTACAAGGTGCAATGTTCAATGTTCAAGACGACAAATGTCAGACGTTTGTTTATGAGAAAAGCAGAGGAACATCAGTGCTCCTTTCTTCTCTTCTACTGCGGTATTTTTGTGTGAGAGGGAGCACAGTGGAGCTTTGGGGATCAACTGAAGCCCCTTTTAACATGCATTGTGAATGATACATTAGTGACACTTTGTGATCACACACAACTGAGATGCAAAAGACAAGAGAGCCCTTGACGTTCTCGCCAAGTTTCTCCTCATGTGTATTTTCTACATGAGGAGTCATTTCAACTGTTTATCCTCCAACAAAACAGAAAGTTAGAATTGAGTTGGAAGTCTGCATAGTTTTGAATAAATACATTATTTAAAAGTGCACACAACAGAGTTTAACCGCCGCAACAGTTTTGTTTTTATAAAATGAAGCAATAATTAGATCCATATCTGAGCATTTTAACATAGACTTTGTCATAAACTTATATTGAAAACAAACCTTGATCCTAATTGTATTCCTAATCAGTTGATAATTCAGACTAAACATGTATTTACAACCAACATGAAACCGGTGTTAAACCCAAACCCACACTAATTATATATTTACACTTAACCAAAACTTGAACTGAGATACAATGATAACAATTAAATAATAAATGGTCTGAACTTATACAGTACATTTTCTACACCTTCACAGTGCCCAAAGCGCTTTACAAAGCCGCATATTCACCCATTCACTCAATTTGTTCTACTTTTACACAACTGTCACGTAAACTGATGCTGTTTTATGTTCGAACACACAGACATGGACACACACACACCCTTGTGATGACAACCCTGCTCTTTTTTTTAATGGCAAAAAATTATTTTAATTACACTAATGATAAATAATGAGGCGATGGCATGCAACCCCAGATGTAACAATTGTAATGTTTTATGTTTTTTTTTTTTTTTGTTACTTTTGTTATGATGTTATGATCACTAATGCGTTGTAACCAGGGGTGAGTATATACATATTTGAGAGGGGGGAAAAAAACACATTGGTTATCATAATATCCTAACAAAAGTAACAAACAAAAAAAGAATATAAAACATTCACACACACACACACACACACACTAGTAGGCAGCTGCTGCCAGGCAATTTAGGTGTCGGTGTTGACATGTCAGAGCCAGGATTGGAACCGTTAACTCTTCGGTCATTGGACGACCTGCTCCACCAGCTGAAACTATAGCCACAATTATATTTACAAACTGTAGTGGACTCTATTGACATAATTCACCATACAATGTTGTGTTAAAATGTGTGGAATGGTGTATAACAATAGCCTGGTTATCACGACCTTCCAATTCCATGCTGGCATTGGGTCTGGCCAAGCATATTGACAAAGCCTGGTTCTCAAATATAAAAAAAGTGCGTGGTTCAAATTTGAAGTACCCGCCTCCCTCAAACATCTCAGTCTGCTATTGGTCAAAGCCAGAAAAGGCGTTGTCGAAGCTTAAACCAATCACACAGCGCTTTCCTCTGACGTATGTTAAGCGACGAAAACAGCTGGAAGGAGGAGCCAGCTAGCAGCGGCTAACTGGTAGATAATACTTTTACCAAAGCCGGTCGGAAGCAAGGCCAAAACATCCCTCCTTCCAATAAATGCCTCTAGCTCTGCTCTTTGCTCTATTTTCAGATATTTTTCGATTGAACTGTTTCAACACCACATCTATGGCTATGCTAACGGCTAGCCGCTGCTCCATGCTTGCACTGAATGAAGTGCTTCTGTTTACGATCCTGGGGTTCCGGTCGCTGTTCTACTGCGTCACTTACGTCTACACGCCTCTACCTAGAGCTGTTGGAGATGCTGAACGTTGATTGGCTCCCAAAAAATAGGGTGGAGTTCCCAATTCTGCCGGAGACCCGAAAGCTGTGAATAGTGTGCTTTGCCAGACTGTATGGAAACTGCGGGCGGGTGACGGCACAGAATGGATGGGCCCAGGCTAGTATAATAATGTGATCCAGGTGATTTCACTTTATACAATAAGGACGCTGTCCCTTTAAGAGTTTGGTAGTGTAGTTGTTCTTTTTGATGGACTACGCCATGTTTGTTTTTAGCCAATGTTACAAAGGTGGCTAAATAAATGACACGCCATTGCGTTGTCAAAGTGTGAAATTGTCTCCCGATTTATCCAATTTCCACAAAACCCTAATTGATAGTTATATAGTTATAGATAGTTAATTACTTATTTTTTTTATATATTTTTTTTTGTACAAAATCTCAACAAGCCCATCAGCATAGCGTCTGCTTCAGAATACACAACCTAATTCTCTACATTACATTGATTAATTAACGGGACAATTTATCCGCTGTAACATTATTTATATTTTTTTTTTTTTCATTTCTCAATCAGTTGCATGTATGCAATTGTAAGAGGAAAGTGACATTTTGCCCTTTGGCTCCCTACAGTAATCTGTTTTTTACCCACGATATAATTTCCTGTCTGTGGGTCCAATTATGTTTATTATATTCAATGCAGAATGTTGCATGTTGTGTCCTTGAGTCTATAAAACACATCCTCTTGCCATTCTATTACTTTCCATGTCATGATAAAGAGCTGAGGAAGTGGATTTAGCTGGTAAATGAAGTTACAATTCTTAAATTAATTAGAAAAAAATAATTCCGGTTGTAACATTAGTGCATCCGCTAAATAATATTAGTCCACACTATCAAACTGGGTATAGAATACAGCTTCTATGAGGTGTTTCACATCTTAAAATGCCATATTCAATTTGTGGCCCTTTTCTCTGTGCTGTCCAGCTCAGAGGAAGTTAAATATAACGATTTATGTCAAAACACACATGATCAAGAAGTGAAGTGATGCATGACTGTAAACGGACCAAGAGCTTAACCCTTAAAGACCCAAACGTCCACCACCGAACAAAAAAATATCCACTGATCTAAACTGTTTAATACGACTACTACCAATAATAATAATCAATTCATGTAAATAGTGTAAAATACAGTTCTTCATCTTTTCATAGTCATCGGATATGACCCATTTGGACATTCAGAGGCTCTGTAGTACCATGGAAACACTATCATCTTCTACAACATTGATTCACCACTAAAACCCCTGGAGTTGGATCAATGAGAGCGGATATAGATATTTGGAGATACTTTTTTAATTCAGTTTTCTCTGTTTCTGATATAATAGCCCTCGATTTTAATCTGAGCTTTTATGAACATGTAATGATCAGTGAATTAAATACAGAAAAATACCAGATTTTTACAGAAACAACACAAAATACAGAGGATAATATTCAAATTAATGGTAATAAGTCATTTAATCATTTTAAATATAGAGGAAAAATTTATTTAGGAACTGCTACAGACGTAGCAGTGGGTCTTCACTACTGCATGTAAAACACTGTCTGTGGAAAATTAAACTAATCAGTGTTTTTGTCATAAAAAAATGTAGCCTTTCCTGAGCCTGAACCAGTGCTTTACTAACGACAGAAGTAATGCAGACCCACATCTCAGTGCTTATTAGCCTCCAATGGAGCGGCAGCCCAGTGTTTTGAATGTTACTCCTAACTGGTAGGTTCCGAGACAGATTTTCTCAACATAATCCCAAAATGGGTCAGCGGTGGTTAAATTGGCGGCTATTGTAGATGCCCTCCATGCTAATTAGCAAATACATGATACATGAGCCAGATTCGTCCTTTTGGCAGTAAGTGGTTTTGGGCTTTGTTGCATGATGTAAGGTTAATACCTACAAGCATGTTTACATGTTATTCATTAGAGACCCCGAGTAAAAATGCATGACTTCACTTTCCTACTGTTGGCTTCTTAGTAATCACTAATCATCCAGATCAAAGAACAAAGCAGACATTTGTTCAAACTAACAGCGAATCTCCAGCGCTTTAGACAGTGAGAAATACGTGGGTGTATTCAGAAACCAGAAGCTCTCACTCCTCTCATTCCTAACCTTATCCACCTGCCCGCTGTCAAACGCACTTTCTGCAGATAATGTTTTCCTTCTGGAAAAATATGTAAATGTGCGCATTTACACAAAAAACCACAACCTCAGATCTTGCATTTTATCTGCCTATGGTATGTGTATCAAATTCCGCCGCCTCACTGTAGGTCTAGCAGCAGACAAACGCATGGGCAAAAAAGGACTTTGAATCTGCCTCTTGCACTATGCAACTAGAAATAGCTGACATTTCAAGTGTTGTGTTTGTAGGGAATGTGACACACTGCAATAAACATGGAGAGGTAAGTACTTCCTAGCAGTCAGTGAAATATCTGTGAAAAGATATTGTTTTTATTTTCCAGTAGACTCACTCGCTCGGTTATTATTTCCACTGCTACCAAGGATGCTGTCGTCATCATGTCCTCAGGCCCTGAATCAACAGTTCAGCCCTTAATATACACTACAGTTGACCATTTGGCCGCAAGATTGTTAAACTCACTTTTTTTTTGGCCAAACAAGGCTGTGCTTCACTCTAATCCGCCTGGCCCTTGTGTCTGCTCCTTGGCCTGAAAACTGGCTGTGTTATCATGTCTCCTCAGACCGCTGACTAGCTTTGCCATCCAACTGGAACAGGATCCCCGGGCTCTACAGAGCTGCAAGTAATGGTACTAATGAGCACAAGGAGGCTCTGTAGCTGGGATCAACGTTTCGAGCGGCATGTCAGAGAACCAGCTGCCCCGATCTGACCGGCTGCGGCCCCACATGCACCAGAGCCCTGCTGACACCAGCACTGCTGAGAGTTTGGGGGTGACAAAGGGCCCACGGGTGGGGATGATTCTATAATCCCCTGTTATCGCTCTTGCACCAACACCTGAGCCACTGTGGATCTCTGCACAGGTACTTCAGCAATTTTTTACACTTCCTCAATCCACAATGCTGCCACTGTATGGTGACTTAATTGACATTTTTAATGGTTCAATGTATGAGTCTGTTTTGTTTTTTGTTTTTTTGCTGCAGGGACATGATTGTGTGTTGACTTGTTAGCCAATTCCATCTCTATGCCTGTTACTGTCTCTCACCTTTCAAGTATCATTTTCCTTGACTTGGAGCGGCTCAGCTCAGTTTGTTTACCAGTATGCTGCATTTCCACAACAAGTATAGTACCTGCTCAGTGCAGCTGGTTGTCATGGCAATGTAGCATAAACTAAGTGACACCATTTGAATTACGAGTGAAGCTACCAGCAATGAAACAATAAACAGGTGTGAAACTTGAACTCTAATGAAACCTACATACAAGAAGATCGTTGTTAAGACTTCAAACGTTAGTCATTTTAATTTAACCTTTATTTAAACAGGTTGGCCCCATTCAGATGGAGGATCTCATTTTCAAGGGAGGGTTGACCAAGATGGCAGCGATAGTCATGTAAATGGTTTGCACTAATAAAAGCATTTGCAAACACAGAGGGAAAAAAACTTACACAATCATCAAAACATGTACAGACCAACAGCCTTGATTCCAGACATTTCACTGGCTTTAAAATGCCGAATATAAAATTACTGTAAATGTCACTTTTACACAGAGATCCCAGAAAAAAGACGAGATGGTGAGCCCTCCTTTGTTTTCTACCATGCACTGATTTCCACAGCCAAGCCAAAGGCGTAACAGAGGTGAGACAGGCTGGACTTTTACACAGCAGACCTGCATTCCGGAATCAAAAGGGGGGGATGCAGCGCTCATTTGTATCCCCCTAGTGCAGGACAGACAACGGGCACTTATGGAGGCACTGGCATGGATTCTTCGGCCCACCGCTGCCAGATTTGTGCCCGACTCAGCCGGCTTCATGGTCCGGGTGAAAATGCAGAATGATTCCAGTGCCTTCATATGCAGCCGCTGTCTCTCCTGCGCTGGGGGTCGCCATCATCAAAACATCACACTTTGGTCACCTTTTACATAGCATTCCAGAATCATGATCCCACTGTTACTACTGCCAAAGGCGTACACAATAAAGGTGGAACCAAATGATCCCAACACTTCTTTCACACAGTTGTCGTTGTGGAATAAAGGCGAAATATTCCCAGACAGAAGTGCTGTTGGAGCTCAGACTGAAGCGTATTCCAGGCATCAGGAGCTGAAAACTTAAAAGACTTATGTCCTAATTCAGTGTTAACCACTGTGCACCACTAATTAGACCTGGATTTGTCTCAACACTCCCAGGTAAAAGGAACAGTTTTACTACACTAAAAAAAGTGTAATCTGCGCTTACTGTTAGAGTTTTTTAAGTCCACCGCTTTAGTTTGCAGCATGAGTAAAATCATCTTTCCAAAACTAGCCAACAGCCATTTTGATACATCTGTAAAAACCCTTGATAGAAATGAAGTTTACCAATTTATCAAAACAGAGCTTAATGAAAATTTTTCTGTAATGTTTTACATGATAGCACGTATATAGACACAGTGGTAATTCTAGATTGACGAACCTGTCATCTGCTTGATTTTACATTATGTTTAGTGGTGTTGTGACTTTCCTCAAACCTCAATGAAATATCTGATAGTATGTGATGGTCCCTGTACCACGATAACAGCCAGTGCACTGACTCAGGACGGGTTTTTCAATTCTCCCTTTTGCTCTTCTACAGTGACCTCATTGTGCACCACCAGTTACCGTTAGCTTAGAAACATTATCCAACACAAGACAGACATCAACAAAAACTTCTTGTAAGCACACAAGTACAAGCAAGTTTTATAAACTGAGCCTGCCAAATTATAAACATAGATAGCATATATAGCATAGATATTTGGGAGTTAATAATTTAATGTCAACTCTCTTTATCATCTGGATGTTACCCATCCTAATACACACAGAACCATTAGCAAATAGCATTAGGTCTAAGCACATTTGGAGCAGTGATCTGTCATTGAAGGTGCTTTAAGTCCAATTCCATATATTCATTATTCCCATAGTAAAGGGCCCTGATGTGTAAATTTACTTTGGTTTACTTGTTTTAGATGAAGAGGGAAACCTGAGACATGGATAGAACAGGCAAAGAGAGTATGGAAATGCCCAATTTGACTGGGAATAGAAAATGCAACACTCTAGCCTTAAGCAGAAGTGCTAACCACGATGTCACTGCTGTATTCAAGAAAACATGACTGCAATTAAATCATAAAAAGTGGAACAAGCTTGTTATTTTTTTGCTATTTCTTACTTAAATTGCAGCTATTCCAAAGTCAGACCTTCAAAGTTAAGTCATTTTCCCCTCTGTGTGTACTGGAGGGCAAAAAGTGAAGGTTTTTGTGGTAAATATTTTAAGAGCTAGGAAAAAAAAAAGGCAGATTTTAATCCGATTTGACATGTTTTAAAGATGCACATACACATAGACACCTTACAGCTGGCATTTGCTGTATTCTAGTTTTTAGGAGAAGAACGAATAATACGTACACCATCATTTCATTTCTACAGACATTTTGGACAGAGAATCTAACAACCTTCACATGAACAAGAAAACAATAATCATTAAGTAAATATGGTTGATCCAGTTTTCCTCATAGTTGCATCATGTTGCTGTCCAGAGATGCTCTGTACAAAAAAAAAACAAAACCATACTTCGAACACTGTTTGAAATCACACGCTAATAATTTGTTGTGATATAAAAACAGGCTGTTGTATGGAGCCTGGTTTTGGAGCATATTAAGGATCTTTAAGTACCTCTCCAAAGCAGATTGCGATTTCACCGCGTAGCGCCGCTGAGTCATGGAGCAGTTCAAGCGCCTCACATAAGTGGGAGGCTGCACGCTTCATGAGTGGACTTACGCATAGAAATGAGGGAGTGAGAAAGTGGAGCTCTAAACTATGCACGGTGATAATTGGGCTGTCAGGTCACTTCTGTTTAAAGCGTTTTTATAATAGTGGAATATGTTGGGCCTTAATGTTTCAGGACTTCACCAGTCAAATGTGATGCTCCTTGTAGATCTTTGGAGAAATTACAAGAAGAGTTGACATACTTGAATACACAAAATCTGCTTTAATTCCACACAAATAAACCCCACAGTGTTAGAAATTAAAAAAAAAAAAAAAAAAAAAACCCGTGAAACATATCTCCATAAATAATATTCCTGACTAAATGTACTAAAAATGACAGATAGCCCTAATTACTATTATTCATATTTGACTTTCATATTAGAAACAGCAGAAAATGTCAACCCTATGGGTCCAATGTGTCAGATTTAAGGGGCATTAAAAGGCTCTAATTGCAGAAATGGAATATAGTGCTCACTATTAGTTTTTCTTGTGTGCATAATCACATGAAAATCTGCATGTTTTCTGCATATTATGCTCCTGGTGATTTATAAATGAACATGATGTGTGGGCTAAAGTCAGTGGAATGTCTGGCAATAATAATAATTATAAATAAAAAAAAAAAAATGCATTAATGTTACACCATCAAATCCTTTTTCCTCTGAGCGGTTTCTTTTTTTTTTTTTCTTGTACACATTACAAAATTGCTATGACGTTAATGCAAACCAACTGCGATTGACAGAATACTGAACATCATTACTGCAATTTCTGTCATGTAGTAGTCAAAACCAAATCACTAGCAAATAAAAATAGCTGTAGATCTGCTGAAATGTATGATTTTATAATGAAAAAATGTTGCATCAGCTAGTCTCTACTAGTAGTACATGTCACTCCTGGAAAACGTCTTAAACCTCTCTATTTTTTTTTTTTTTTTTAGCTGCTACACTGCAACCATACACATGAAACAATACGAATCAAGAAAGTGTCCTCCAGCGTGGTAAACAGCCACGTTAGTTGACATTTCCCATCCATTGATTCCCATCATTGGTTCAACCTTTCAGAGTGCTTTGGTCTGACCTACACCGTCTCCATGGGGAGGCACAATGCCACCGAGACTCACATAAAGGAGCCTCCTATCGATCAGCCTGCGCCTAAAAATAAAGTCGGGGACCAGCAATGACAGAGAGGTAAGCAAAAAGCCTGTGTCTGCTAATCAATTGTGACCTAGAATTTTATGTCCTCAATCAATAAATCATGCTTTCCTCCATGATTTAATGATCTCTAGGATGTGGCTGCGGCCGACACTGTTGAGGAGCACGGGGACGAAATGTCACATGTACAATTAGTGCTATTCTATCTACCAGTTTTGCTGTATTTTAACCCGCCATCGGCAACAAAAATCATCAGCTGATCTAAAATGTTTAATAAGTTCTGACCCACTAAACCCATTAATGCAGTGGAACCCAACTGTTTTTTTTGGCTCATGATCCTAAACATCACAAATTTCAACCACAGACATTCGGTGACATTTCCTATCAGTGCGCTGTCATGCTGCTGACTGCTGCGCACTAGTACACGACTGTTTTAGCAGTGAAACAGGTAGACTGGTGTTATCTTGCGGCAGCGCACAGTGATACGAAGAGAGAGAAAGTAGGGCCAAGTGATTACAAGGTAGGACTATTTATGGACATTGGTTTGTGACGCAAATAAATCACTCTTTTGAACACATGCTGTTTTTAGAAGAAAAACATTTTATTGGTCACGAGCTTTGGGTAGTGACCGGAAGAATGAGGTCGCGAATACAAGCGGCTGAAATGAGCTTTCTCCGCAGGGTGTCTGGGCTCTGCCTTAGAGATAGGGTGAGAAACTCGGTCAACCGGGAGGGGCTCAGAGTAGAACCACAGTTCCTTCGCGTTGAGAGGAGCCAGATGAGGTGGTTTGGGCATCTGGTCAGAATGCCTCCTGGACGCCTCCCTGGTGAGGTGTTCAGGGCACGTCCCACCGGCAGGAGGCCCGGGGGAAGACCCAGGACACGCTGGATAGACTATGTCTCTCGGCTGGCCTGGGAACGCCTTTGGATCCCACTGGATGAGCTGGACGAAGTGGCTGGGGCGAGGGAAGTCTGGGACTCCCTGCTTAGGCTGCTGCCCCCGCGACCTGACCCCAGATAAGCAGCAGAAGATGGATGGATGTTTTATTTTAGTGACCCCGAAAAAATTGCTGGACTACCGTAGTTTCCGGATTATAAGTCTCAGTTTTTTTCAGTTTGTTCGGGGGTGC
>JAPSES010000115.1:4651541-4664564 GCA_029822895.1 Maxillicosta whitleyi
GATAGATAGATAGATAGATAGATAGATAGATAGATAGATAGATAGATAGATAGATAGATAGATAGATAGATAGTTCTTTATTAATCCCAAGATGGGAAAATGACATGTATCAGCATACAATAGAAATACAATATATACAGTAAGAAAAATTGTTAAATAAAACAGTAAAGTGCACAAGTATGTTCTGACTAAGTTGGTATAATGAGACTGTACAGTCTAAGACATAAAATTAAAAAAAATTTAAAAAAAACCACATAAAAAACGTAAAATAAAATAAGACTACTGTTAGCATAATTCACTGCCAAACTCATTTTCATTTCATCTCATTTTCACAAACAACAGGATTCACAAGACATTTAAAGGACATTTTACCTGTGCTCACCCATCCCTATAATAAAATACTGCACCACATCGAGCCTCATGAAAGCTAAAGTTATTGTGATGAGGAGATTCTTTTAAAAGTTGGATCATAGGCACCAATTGTATCTGAGATTATTTCTGTTCTGATCTTCTAAAGGCACTCATAGAAATACTCTGAAATTCTACATTTCAACCTTGTGTGTTATTGGAGGACATAACAAGACTTTATCACTTTTGTAACATTTAAAAAAAATGTTTTTGTTATGTAGAAAATCTACAAAATCAAGAAAAATACATGTAAGGTGAAAGTAACATGTATTTTAGAACATTAGAACATCACTTTCAGAACATTAGACCAACCAGTGGTGATCCAGACCCCTGTTCACATCCACATGATCCTGTTGAACATTAAGCTATTCCTTACATTAGTACCATTACTTCATCTTTACATTAGTACCATTACTTCATCATTACATTAGTACCATTTCTTCATCTTTACATTAGTACCATTACTTAATCTTTCCATTAGTACTATTACTTCATCTTTACATTAGTACCATTTCTTCATCTTTACATTAGAACCATTACTTCATCATAACATTAGTACCATTCCTTCATGGTACCTAACAGAGCAGGTCCACTCACTGTTCATGCACAGGTAGACCTTATAGACCCTGTAGACCAGATTGGACCTGAGATTGTTGACTCACTGTCTCCAGTGGAACTGTTACTGTCACTGTTTTGTAATGTATGTATTGTTTAAAAAAAAAAAAAAAAAGGCACTCACCCACTTTATGTCACTGCCAAGTTATGTCAGCCAACAGCTTGCTTTGATGGACCTTCAGTGTGTATTTGTCCATTTGTGAGTATTAACTTTAAACCGTGCACTGTGTAAACCCATGGTGCATGGGTACACCCTGGTGGACAAGAGATGATATTTAGAAAACACGTTATTATGTAGTACCCCTCCAAGACAGTAGAGGTCATTGTATTTTGGGGTGTCGTTGTTTTGTCTTTTCGTGCTCAAAATTACCGACGAAGAAGAAGGCCCCCTCAGCTGAGGAAAATGGCCGACGTTGAGATGGATATCACGTCCAGAAGAATGAATAATGGCAACGAACACGTGTAAGTAATTTAATTTCTAATAAGATGAACGTAGTAATAGTGTTTAAGTCCAATTCCAAATTGATGTAAAAATCGAACTGTTCTGTGAAATATAGATACAAAGACTGGCGAAGTAGCTGCTCATATTGTTACCGGGGCTAGCTTAATTACATGCCAACGGCTCGCTAACGTTGTTAGCCTAAAAGCTAGTAGTTTAGCTTGCCTAGCTTTAACTTTCGCTAAACGCATTCCGCGCTAAAGTGTAATTTTACTATACTGTTGTATATTTTCTACAAGGTCAACATACCGTACACCCTGGCATTATCGTGTATTCCGCGCTATAGTGATATGGGCCTTAATAAATAGAGCAATAATCTACCTGAAGATACAGCTAGCTGCAAGTTTGCTAGGAGTGCTTAGCACGCACGAGCTAATGAGAGAAAATCAGCTTGGCGGTCGCGCTCAGTGGGGAAGCAGAGAAGTTCACACTGGTACGATTGCAGCTGGTGTTACATTTTAAAACAACTTCGTATCTCCAAAAGCAGCGGATGTTGGTTTTCCATCACCACTGTTTAATGTTTCGCAGTTTTGTGGCTAAATCTTGTTGTTTACTTTACGTAACCGTACGCCAAGACCCAAGTGGCAGGACCTGAAACTGATGTAGTTCTTAAATGATTAAAGTGCCTCTCTGATCAGGTATTTTAACATGATACATTTGTACAGTGTGGACTACATGTTTACTCATTTCTGTGGCTCTGTCTTGTGCTTGTAGTGATAATTATTCATAAATGTAAACATTTCAAAGTACCCTTTCCTTCGTTTCATGACTGAATGCTACAGAAATATAGTAGATCAGAGAAAGCAGTGAATTTAGACTGATATCATATATATAATGTACCTGCTCTTGTTAAGAAGATTACAGCTCAAATCCACCTGTTAAAGTTGTGGTTATTATTTTTACTGATATATGTTTTTCCTGGTTATCTGCAACTGTTATTTTTGTGTTGAACTTCATAGTGTAAGTGTATATTAATACAACAGTTCAATTACGTATTGACATATTCTTTGTCTGAGAACATCAAAAAGCTGCAAATGGCAAAAAAAAAAAAAAAAAATCACACATGGTTGACTAGAAATTGACAGTTGTTTTACTTAATTTGACAAAATAATCATTGTGTCTCACTGAATAGTCATATGTTGACTTTTTTTTCTTAAACAGGAAGCAGGATCTGGAAATTAATGAAGGAAGTGGAAATGAGGACAGCGGAGGAGTGTCTGAAGAAGAAGAAGAGGAAGAGGTAGGCAGGATGGCAGTAATGTCAGTCAGTTGCACACTGTCATTAAAAGTGATTATCTGAAACTGTATTATTACTCTTTATTCTGCACATCACTGGTATTATGTATGTGACATTTAGCAAGTTCTCATGGAAGTTTAAGTAAGCATGTTATTTAGTTTGCAGTGTACATGTTTGAGGCTAAGTTATATCTGTCCAGAGTGTGGGCATAGATTTTGAGTTCATGTTGAGGAATAAAGGAGATTTGTTTTGTCAAGGTGAACTATCTAAACTATTGCACTAATACTTTTTTTGGATTCTAGGAGGAGGCAGAAACCAATGGGGAGAAGACAGAAGAGGTAGCAAAACATCACAGTAGTGGTGGTAAACACAAGAGGAAAAAACATAAGCATCGTAGTAAGCACAAAAAGCACAAACATGCCTCTGATGAGGACAAGGACCGCAAACGTAAGCATCGTCATAAACACAGGAAACACAAACGTAAAGAAGGCCCCTCTCCCTCTGCTGCTCCCATCTTTGGCTCTTCAAGCCACAGAAAAGTGGAATCTTCTCCCTCTTCTGGAAACCCAAGTCTGGATGACAGGGCCTTGCTAGAGGATTTGGAGAAACAGAGGGCCATGATCAAAGCTGAGCTCGACAGCCAGTTAATGGAAGGGAAAGTTCAGTCGGGCATGGGCTTGATCCTTCAGGGGTATAACTCTGGATCAGAGGAGGATGGTGATAGCAGAGTTAGAAATGGAGAACAGCGTCAGAGGGGCAGCTCAGGAAAACCCATTTCTCCCAGAGGGGGCAAAAGTGGGAAATCTAGACGGGACTCAACAGAGGGCAGTAAATCCAGCTCCAAGCGTCGTAGTCGGAGCAAATCTCCAGACAGGCCTGCAAAGGAGTCAAAGCAGGACAAGGTGACTAAAAGTACCAAGGAAGCGGGTGCTAAAGACAGAGGCCGTGGCAGGAGCAGGTCAAAAGAAAGAAAACACTCAGACAGCACTGATAGGTCCAAAGACAGAACCAGGAAGTCAAACTCTCCTTCGGGCTGGAGAGCGGGAGAGCAGAAAAGCAGCCGCACTGATAAACGCACGTCTCCACAACGTGATGACAGACCTAACCAGGAAAGAGGGAGGCAGCGGTCCAAATCACCTGGGCGAGACCGACCAAGTCGCTCTGATGGAGACCGCGACAAACGGCCAGCCAAGTCCCCGTCCAAGGACGCTTCATCTGGGAAAGAAAACCGGTCCCCGCATAGGCGAGGACCACACAGCCCCACAAGGAAACGCAGTGCTTCTCCTCGCCACAGAGACACTCATCACCCATCAGCTAGTGCCTCAGACAGAACATCCAAACAGAGCCATTCTCCTTCCAGAACAAGATCCTCCCCAAGGAGAGGCCGCAGCCGCTCGCCAGACAACAGGAGGAGAGATGCTGACAGGCAGGAGTCACCACTGAGGTTGGTAAACAGTTGTGTTTGTTTTACCTTTCACAGCAACATAAGCTGAGTGTGACAGATGTGATGCCATATGCTTAGTGATAAGCGTCCAGCCATAATAAACAAGGGCATTTGCTGATTCCTTTTTATGGTTTATTTGTATAACATTTTTTTTTTAATAAAATGACTTTGTAGATGTCCACCTAAGTATCTGTCTCCTCTTTTGATTTTCTTACAGAAAGCGACCAAGGGCAGATCCAGGACCAGGTAGAGACAGATCTCGAGAAAACAGTCCTAGGTCAGTCTCTCGCCGCAGGATGAGTCGCTCACCTCTTAGACGGAGGTCACCATCACTGCGTCGACGTTCCCGCTCATCCCCCCGCAGAAGGAGCAGGTCTCCACTGAGACACAGGTGAAGGCTGACTTTTCACTAAGCTGCTTTCACATTTAAATAGTAATCTATCAGGCATACAGGCACAACATTTTGTGCTTGTACGTGAAGTCTCAGGACAGTCACCTGGTCTGTTTCCATGTGGACTTAATGCTACATTGCCTAGACTTTGTGTTGGGTAGTTAGATTAGTAGAGTCTGTTAAAAGTCTGGTTTGACTCATTCGGATGCTTTCATTTCACATGCAACTCCTCCATGTAATGTCCAGCACATTTGAGAGTGCCAGTGCCTGTGTGAAAGGGTGTAACAAAAACCTTCAGTTATTGAGCAACCTTTAACAACTATATCCTGCAGATCTGATGAAAGGGATCGATACGGTAGACTGAGACAGTACCGACGCTCCATGTCTCGTGATCGGGAAAGGAGAAGAAGGCGCAGCAGAGACGAAGACAAGTTTAAGGGAAGCCTTTCAGAGGGTATGAAGGCTGACCAGGAGTCCTCAGAGGAAGAAGTGTGAGTAAAGCCAGACATTTGCATTACTCTGTTTCAGCAGGTCAAAAATGTTTGTCTTCAATATCGTACATGTGCAAGGTGATGGAAGAATGTCATTTATCATTTATTTATGTATTAATTATTATTAATTTACACATGTGGGGCTTGACTGTGCACCTGTTATTAACAGTACATTGTGTTCCATGTTTTCTAAAGTCTTGTTTGTGCTTAAAGGTTGGAGGACTTTGATGGTGAGGAGATTGATGAAGAGGCTCTCATTGAACAGCGCAGGCAGCAGCGCTTGGCCATTGTCCAGGTTGGCACACCACAGTTAATCCAGATCTGTGTCTTCAGATGTTGATAGGCTAAGTCATGTCCTTCAGTCACAGATACTGAGTGCAGTTTTTTACCCACAACACAGAAATACAAGGTTGTGAACGAAGATACCAACATGGTGTCAGAGCCCAGCAGCCCACAGAGCAGTACGCGCAGTCGATCACCCTCACCCGATGACATCTTGGAGCGAGTCGCAGCAGATGTCAAGGAGTATGAACGTGAAAACCTCAACACATTCGAGGCCAACATCAAAGCCAAGCACAACCTCATCGCCCAGGAGAAAGACGGTAATGTCCTAGTCAGAATAATCAGATCTGTAGGCATACAAGGCCAACTGAATGAACCGCAATGTTACTCATGTTCTTCATCCTGAAGACTCCTTTAGGATGGGCTACATTTGTTGTGACAGCTCATCCTCGTCTAGGAAATGTTAATACGCTTGTGAAAGCCCTGAGGTCACATGCATCTTTCAGTAAGTGCCATCAACGCATTTAGAGGTATATCACAACAGTAACATCTGGAAACGACAGACATCGTTCCTCTAATTTCTGCCACTTGTGTTGGCCATAATAAAGCTTAGCTCATGATGGACACTTGTGAGAAATATACTCATACTAGTTAAATTAACTGAGCTTTAATATCACCTCTAGCATTGGCATTCTCTACAGTGCTTTGCCAGTAACATGACTATTGTGTTCATTGGGCCAAAGGTTAACAATTTATCGAGACCAAAAATACTAGTGGCTTGGTTTGTGTGAGAGATGTAGAACTGTTTGATGCAGGGATTTTAATTTTGTTTCTTTTTGTCATGTGTTCATTCAGTTGCTGGCTTGTAATCCAAAGCCTGGTTGTCTCTGCCACCTGCAGCATATTTTGATCTCTGCAGAGTATGTGAATCAAACACATGTTCCAGATATTCTGTTTTACAACATGCTGGATGCCTGGAAAGTGAAGTTCGTTTTTTATTATTATGATGATTGTTGTATCTTTACAGGAGCCAACCCAAAGAAGCCCTCAGCCCCAGACATGTTTACAGAGTCAGATGACATGTTTGCTGCTGACTTTGATGTAAGTATCTTCAAGGATATGATGCAGGCTTCAAGATCATTTTACTGTCAAATAGTATTTTATGTTTTAGTATCCATTTTTACTGACAGTGGGCTATAAAATAATATTACAAAGTCTTTGAAGACTCTTGGCAGTCTTTATTAAGCCACTGACTTCTTTGTGGATGGTTTCTGCAGAGTGCCAGGATGAGAGCAGCAGGTGTAGGGAAGGACTTCAAGGAGAACCCCAACCTCAGGGACAACTGGACGGATGCCGAGGGTTACTACCGTATGTGCTGCTTTTCTAACCTTTACATGTTCTTGGAGTCTCTCAGACCAGTGTTTTCATGGGTCCTTGAAATATTAAATCGAGTCATCTGAATTTTCGACCTTGAAGTCATAGTTATTCTCCTTTAAAGTTGTATCATGTACATAACCTTAGGTCATTTTCACATTAATGGTCTCAGATTGAGTGAGGTTATAACATTCAGCTGATCCAAGTTCACTTTTACACTTTTGTCAAACGAACTGAACCTTTTGAATAATGTGTTCCCCTCCCCACCTATAGTGGAACTGCATCAAGCACGAAGACAAGACAAACAATCAGCAAGAATCCTCACTCATCTTTTAGTTAAAGGGGCCATATTTAGCTAAACCCACTTTTATTAGTCTTTGGTTCATTTATTTGTGTATTTGGACACTAATAGTTCATACACTTTGAATTTGAACCCTCCACGTGCTGCAATACTATCCTTATACTCATTTTGGCAAAAATAGAGTGAATTTCTACAACCTGTTTTATTTCCCTCTTAATTTGTTATGTCCATAGCTAGTTGTATCACGACATTTGCACATATAAGGTCAAGACTTCCAACAAACATTTTGACATAACTGTTTATCAGCAGCAAAGTTCGTAGTAAAAATTGAAAACATGTCCAAACTTTGAGCTGATTACAGGTAACAATCTGGAGGTTGTGTGGTGTGAAGTGGCTCATTTGCATTTAAAGGACCAGTAGTCAAAACAACCTTGCTGGTGTCATTAGTTAGAAATAAGGTTGAAGATGGACCTGTGGAGTTGAACTAATGAAGAATTCAGTACCAAGCAGAATATTTACAGTTTATGTACACCACAGGGACATGTTTGGATATACTTAATTCCAGTTAAAAAAAAAAAAAAGCAAAATATCACTTCTTTAATGCAGGACAACTTCCATTTCCACTACATGAAAACAAAACATCTGTTTTGAAGTCTGGAGCAACACCTTTGTTTTTAGGCTGACCTGAACTTGATTCTTTGATCCACATCACAGTTGAATTGTGCATTCATACATCCCCAAACAAACCAGACTATCGAAAGGCATGAATGAAATGGTGGAGGTTCTTGAAGTGGTCTGTTTAAAGCTGCTCTGGTGTGAAAGTGCCTTTAGTCTGTGGATTACCTGCAGTAGATTGTGAAAGGGACACAGGAGAACTGGCACAGGAGCAAAGCAATGAGTTTGTGGAGACAGGGCCAGCCACAAAAACAAAACCAGAAAATAAGTATCTGTTGAGTGTATTATACATTTAGAATACACAGCCTTCTCCTCTGGTGTAACATTTTGTCTGCTGCGGAACATACTTAGTATTCATTCAGATTAGCTGCCCCCTGCTGCTCCAGTGTGTTGTTAGATGTACAAAAGATTGACTGAAAGTTAATCTGTGACAATATTCTAAATGTAGCATACACTGAAAATGATGCAGATTGTTTTAGGTGGGTCTTTTTAAGGTGACGTCAATACTGTTGTTACTGTTGACAGTGAAACATTGTAAACACAACCACTGGTTCTCCGGTGTCTCTCTAAAATGGGGCAGATCTATCCATGACCCACTGCAGGTAACACGCTGATTGTACATCATGCAACCCTACTTCCCCAGGAAACATAACCATCCCTTTAAAATGACTTGAACAGGACTTTGACTTGGTTCAAAAACAGAATAGATGATGAACTCAGCCTTACTTTTAGAAAGCGGCTTTAGGTGCTTTAGTCTCAGGCCTTAATTTGTTTTTGAGGAATATTTAATTTAGTCTTTTTGTAATCCATCAGTATCCATGCAAAACCCTTACAGTGTAGTTCAGGGGCTAATGAGGTGTCCTCTCACCAAATACTGACTACTTAAAGACATTAGGGTTATGAAGAGTATCTATTATCTATTACTTTGATCTAAAATGGTTTAAAGCAAAATCTGACTCTGGAAACAATTAATTTACTGAGCTCTTGTAAATAATGAGTTATGCATGAACATATTAAAGTTACAACGTTAAGATTTCAGTGGTCAGAAAACTGCCTCAAAATGCCATCACCCATTATTGTTTACATTCGGTACATCAGCTAAATCTGCATCATCCATTCTGGATGTTAAATGTCACCCATAATGGGCTTAAAAAGTCTGGAACCTAAAGACTAACCTGGAGTTGAGCCTCTGATTGGTGCTGGGTTTTATTAGTATCATAACTTCAACCATGTCGTTGTAATTCTTTTTGTCCTGCATTGGATTCATCAGTGTCTTCTTTGTGGGTTTGTTTCAGGGGTGAACATCGGGGAGACGCTGGACAAACGCTACGACGTGTATGGCTACACCGGACAGGGAGTCTTCAGCAACGTGATCCGAGCCAGAGACACCGCCAGGGCCGGCCAGGAGGTGGCAGTCAAGATCATCAGAAACAACGAGCTCATGTGAGTCAGAGTTCTGTGTAGTCAAACATGTGAAGTACAGGCTCTACACTTTGTGTTGATTAAAATTCAAAATGTTCTGCTCTCAGGCAGAAGACTGGTCTGAAAGAGCTGGAGTTCCTCAAAAAGCTAAATGATGCCGATCCCGACGACAAGTTCCACTGCCTTCGCCTGTTCAGGCATTTCTACCACAAACAACATCTGTGTCTGGTTTTTGAGCCTCTCAGGTACCCATACACTAAAGCACTGATTATATGTGTTATCGCTGTTGTGTCTCCTGTTGAAAAACTCCTTTTTTTTCTCTGTAGCATGAATTTGCGAGAGGTTTTGAAGAAATATGGTAAAGATGTTGGGCTCCATATCAAGGCCGTACGCTCCTACAGTCAACAGCTGTTCTTGGCGCTCAAGCTGCTCAAACGATGCAACATCCTCCACGCTGACATCAAACCAGATAACATCCTGGTACGACTTTACTCAATTTAAAAAACACCGTTCCCATGGCGTCTTGAAAAATCCTAAATGTCTTGAATTTACAAATCTGTGTTTAATACCATAAAAAAGTCTTTAAAAAGTGTTAAATTTGATGTAGTAGATCTCAAGTTATGTTGCTGTGAACTTGTTTACCATATTGTGTTTAAATATGTCTGGGAAAGAAACTGTGAAGAAAATATTAGTCTACTCAGTCCACCTGTCCCAACTTGAAAATTAATATCACAATTCCGAACCAATTATTGCTAAGTTTGTAGAAATGATCACAGAACATTCAGCCCAACACTCGTCCCTCACCAGCTGACTTTGGGAACTTTTAAGAGACGACTTACAAGTGAAAAGTAAAAAGGAAGTGCAGATTTAATAATGCCTGGTTGGAGAAAAGATCGTTCTTGACATGGTCACACGGGTTTTCCTAAATTCTAGGAGTCACAAATTTTTCCGGTTGTGAAACGGGCATTAAATTCTGTTCTAAGTTGTCTTAAAAAAGTCTTGAATTTAACTTGTGAAAACCCTGAAAAACAAAAACCCATCAGATTAAGTAAAGCATGGTCAGTGATGAATGTCTATTTTCTGTTTCCTTTCAAGGTAAATGAATCAAAGACCATATTGAAGCTGTGTGACTTCGGTTCTGCATCACATGTTGCCGACAATGACATCACCCCGTACCTTGTCAGCAGATTTTACCGAGCTCCAGAAATCAGTAAGTCAACTCAACTCCTGTAAAACTCAGACCGAAACAATAACTGGACCCATTAAAAACTGACTCCCATCATCTTCATCTCAGTCATAGGAAAACCATACGACTACGGCATCGACATGTGGTCCGTCGGCTGTACTTTATACGAGCTCTACACCGGTAAAATCTTATTTCCCGGATCTTCCAACAATCACATGATCAAACTGGCCATGGACCTCAAGGGAAAGATGCCCAACAAGGTAGAGTTGCATCATTCAGTTCCTCCACTTGCTGCTTCCTTGTCCTAGATGAAATACGGAGTTGTTGTTGTTCCACGCAGCGTTCCAGAAGTTGTGACTGATGCAATACTCTGGTTTTCTTTGCACAGATGATCCGTAAAGGCTTGTTCAAAGACCAGCACTTCGATCAGAATCTGAACTTCCTCTACATTGAAGTTGACAAAGTGACAGAAAGGGTAATTGTGGTCCTTCTCCCATGTCATTGTGTTTTCTATTTGACATTTTCATTTAGTCATTCAGTTTGATTACAGGTTAGATATGAAGCATTAACTACAGCTATGTTGAGTACTTTTATGTAGTTTGAGTTGTAGTTTTTGTGAGTATTGATTCATAGAAGTGGAAAAATAAATATTTTTAAAGGTCATATATTTAGCAAAAGTGTTATTAAGATGAAAACAAATAACGTCTGTTTTATATCAAACACTAGCTTGTTTTAGATTAGATTACACTTTATTGATCCCACAATGGGGAAATTCAACAGTCAAGGCAGCAGCAGAATAAAGTGCATGTATATAGTACAAAAAAGCTACAATCAAAAAAAAAAAAAAAAAATAGTAATAAAAACTATAGACAGGTGCTTGAAATCCTTGAAAATGCTTACATTTTAGTTTAAGTGCTTGGAAGTGCATGCAATTATAACTCTGTGATTTATTTTTAATATTAACTCAGGCCAAAGCTTCTTAACAAAGAGGCGATACATTTTGGAAAAATAAAACTGTCTAAAAAGAACATTATTGTCAGGTTGACTCCAGCTACATTTTTATCTTAATCTTTGGTTCGGTTATGAGTGAAGAACACCAAGTGGCTTCCCTTTTATTGGATAAAACTTAGTGTTTAATTTTTAACCCTAAACCTTTTGCTATTATGAAACATAATTGTAGATGTTTATAGTGTAATACACTATATATCATTGTGATTAAGTGAAAAATAATCATGAGTGTACATACTCCTGTAGACATGTATTTGACCCCAGTGATAATGTGCTACGCTGGAAAAATTTGAAAAATGCTTGAATTTGACCTTGAAAAATGTGCACAAACCCTGTATGCACAGATCTGTGTTTGAGGACTACAGAAAAGTGTAACAAGTATATGCACTTATATGCAGAAAGGTTGCACATATATTATCGTGCAAATAATTTGTTGAAAATATCATTCACAAGCTATTGCTGTTTTTTATCCTACTTGAGCAATAAATTAAGGTTAAGACTGGGTGTGATATTAGTGTATTTATAATATATATTACTATATTTATCCTTAAAAGTGCTTGAATTTGAAAAATGTACAAACCCTGATATTGACAAAATTGCAGTTCCATTGTAGTAATTTTAGCTAGTTTAGTTTTAGTCTAGAGTCAAACAATATGTGAGAATATGCAGAATATTTTGCTATAATATTCAGATTTCCACTTTTTTTTTCTGGCCCTACAGGAGAAGGTGACGGTGATGAGCACCATCAACCCCACCAAAGACCTGCTGGCCGACATGATCGGCGGCCAGCGGCTTCCCGAGGACCAGAGGAAGAAGGTGATGCAGCTGAAGGACCTGCTGGACGGCACCCTGATGCTGGACCCGGCCAAACGCATCAGCATCAACCAGGCTCTGCAGCACCCCTTTATCCAGGAAAAGATCTGACCCACACCAGAAACACCACACAGCTCCCAGAGCGGACGGAGAAGCGACCACTAAACCAGCTCTGACAGGGACTCTGCAGCCGTCACACACAGACTTCTACTCAGAATGTCTCTGCTTTCTGTTCTTCCTCAACTCCATTTTGTTTATGGATACATAGTTGTGTTTATTGTAAATAGATCATTATACTGGTAGCCACCCTCGAAAACAATGAGTTCTTTCTTCTTTTTTTTTTTTTTGCAATTATCTTTGTAAACCTCATCATACCCAGCAATGCAGTTCTGATTTTTTTTTTTTTATTTAACTCGCATTGGAGTGACAGATGTTTAAAGAAAAGCTATAATTCCTGTAAATACTGTATGTCTATTGCATTAACAATCTTAAGCAGCAGACAGTTGGGTTTTGTTGTAGTTGCAGATGTCTAAATACATCTTTTCTTTTTTAACCACATTGCTCATTGTGGGGCGATGCATGCTTTTGAATGTGCACCCGTTGTGCTCTAGATTTCTGTGGTGCAGGCCTGTGTAAATGCTCTGTATATGCATCGGGGTCCCACGTTTCAGCGACCCCCCCCCCCCCCTCTCTCTCTCTTTATCCCTGAAGAAGAATCCCAGGCCTTGAGGTCTAAACTGAAGGAATAGATGCATATTATGTACCCCTTGATTAAAGGAAAAAAAAAAAACCCTCTTTATTTTAAAAGCAGGAAGTCATTGTTTTCTGTTGCTTGACATTTCCATATTTTCGTCCCCCCCATCCCCTATGCCCCTCC
>JAPSES010000115.1:4677835-4693430 GCA_029822895.1 Maxillicosta whitleyi
TATACTCACACACACACACATACACACACACACACACACACACACACACACACACACACACACACACACACACATACACATACACACACACATACACACACACACAGGTGCAGATGCTGTTTTCTTGGTCAAGACCCCTGTTGCTTAGATGCAACACCTATAAACACAAGGAGAACTAAACAACACAGTCAATTTTACACTTCTTGGTTTGCTGTTTCTTTTTTTTTTTTACATTTTAAATAATTATTTGCCCCACATTGTCAATGCTTAGCTCCATACACAACACTGTAACGAATAGAATCCCATCATTTGTTTTGCTATTTCCCACCATTCATCCACTTCGGTATCCATCTCCATGTCTCCTTATCAAACTCTCTCTGGGACATAGCCTTCATGCATTAGAATGCAAGCGTGCATGAAAAGAGGGCCTGTTTACAAGGCAATTTCACTAAGCTGTGGGACCCGCAACACCGTTTAGCTTTATCAAACACGGCCTAATAAATCATATGCTCTTTTGTGATGTCAGTTGCTGAAGTGCTTTGTGTAAAGAGAGGGAAAAAAGAGCATGAAAAAGGCAAAGAAGGGAGGGAGGAAGTAAAAAGGGGGAAAAGATTGAAGAGTGAGTGAGGGAAGGAGGGAGGATGAGAATGAGCGAGCGAGCAGGGGGCAGGGAGCTGGAATTGGCATGTGTAATTCAGCACAGTCTTTTCATCTTAGAGTAAGATACTCCAGACAGATAAGGGGCCTAATCCTTCTCCTGATCAAAAAAATCTGCATTTTACCAATTAAAGGCCTGCGCCGGCAGCCAGGGAGGGGGCCTGCCTTCAGACCGCGCCCGCGTTTATCTCCCTTTAACACCGGGGAGGCGCACAGCAGTCGCCTCTACAAGGGCTGCACACGGGGAGAACCAGCTCCCCATCTAAGAACAATGGCATCACAGCGCCACCTATGTAGATGACCTGGAACGGAAAGGTAGACTGCGGAGGGTAGAGAAGGCCTGACGAGCTTAAAGAACACACACGCACAGACCACCAAGATAATCACACACCCCCCCTGCATGTCATTTACAAATCCAACTGGGCCTGGACAAAAGTCTGGATCAGGATAAAAACAATGTTCTCATTAATTAATATCATTAATTATCACCAGAGATATCATCATTATTTTGGACTTTAAAGTCTGTTTTCAGTGGAATGAGATGGTTATTTGTTCTTTTTTTTTTTTTAATGCTGAGAGCAAATGATCTCCAAACAAAGCTTTTCAGAAATGTGAAAGTTGAAAAAACAACGAGGTTATGATGATAAAATTATGAAATTATACAAAAGTAAAATGTTTTCTACATGTTTTAGCTCACAATGTAAACAAAAGAAAACAAATAAGAGACTATATATTCCTGTCAGGGTAACAGTAATTATTACAACTCAGGTTTCAGGGTGTTTTTGTCTGTGAAAGGAACCTTACAATTAGGCTGATATTTTACTTTCTTACTTGAAATGATATGAATGAACTTCATACAAAAAAGTGATGTCACATTACATTAGAAGTCATTTTTTGTGGATTCAAAAAATGACCCTCGTGTTGAGAATTGAGATTTATTGTCGTTGAACATATTTCAGAGCATTGAAATGACCTTCCAGTTACAACCGATCAAGATAAACATTAAAACACAGACATAAATGGGAATACAGATACAGTTGAACCGAGGAATCGCAATCCGTTTCTGAATAATAATAAAAAAAAAAAAAACACAAATGGAGACTTTAGGGTTTGAGGAGAGAAAAAAAAAGACAAATTCCATTCTGTAGTCTAGTTGTAGTTGTAGTTAATATCATTACAGACTGAGCTATCATTTATTTCCATATAAAATCATCTATTTGTTGTCTATAAAATGTCAGAAATTGGAGGAAAAAAAATATTTGAGTAATTCATGTCATCAAAAAAAGAAGAAAAAAGGAGAAAACGATGGTTGAATTACATTTTATTTTTTACTAATCTATTTATTTTACTTAAAATATTCAATCAATCCAAGTAGATGGTGGTTCATTTAATAGCTGATCACTAATGGGTTAATCAGTGAATCTTTTTAAAAAGTTTTAAAGGGAAACAATTTTATCCAAAAGCTGAAACTAGTTGTATATATATATATACATTTTTTTTTGCAAATAAATAAACCTTCTGGTATGAGTTCAGACCCACCAACTCTAAACTTATTTTTACTTAACTGCTGCTTTGCCGCACTCACATGTGCTTTTATCATCACAGCAGAGCAGTGAAAATGCACGGTGAAGTGTCAGTGATTGAGTACTGAAGAACAACTGATAAAGATTGTTAAGCGAAGGCATATTAGGGAATTGTGGCAGTTTGGCGTTGGCATCTCCAGTGACAAACCCGAGTGAAAAAAGCCCACTTCAAGAGAGACATTAAAGAAGCCACCAGGCCTTATCTTTAAAAGTACTCCCTCTGAGGGGAAAGAGGGGAGGGAAAGGAAGAGAAAATGAAAGAGAGAATGAGAGAGGGAGAGGTTTGTGCCCAAAAAAAAAAAAGGGAGGGGGCGCAAAAGAATGTTGAGGACTCAGATGGAGAGAGTTGAAATGTAATAAATGAAATAAATACTGCAAACTAAAATTGACACCCGCCTCGCTTTTGCTGACTGGGTAGGCCAGATAAGTGAGCTAAATTGCGTAGATCTGATGTTTATCTTATCGCCGGCACCGAGAGCGCTTAAACGCAGATGATAAAGGAACGCCGTGGCATGTCATGGTGAGAGCATGTTTGAGAGTGTAAAAATATGCATCAAGAGCGCTGCAGGAGTGCTTTTGAACAAGGTGGAAAGCGATGAGGGTGGTGTGGAGGCTTAATTCTAAAATTAGGCCAAGCACAAAGAAATCAATGCCGCCGTTACTTTTAACACTTCAAAATGTGTTTTCACGACTTTGATTTGTCAAAACAGGGGTATAAGTTCTTTACCGCGTCTTCCCGGCCCATGTGATCAGCGACAAAATGAATGTAGAGCAAAAGCTTGTGGTTAAATTGGTTACAACCAAGGAGAAAGTGCTATTTTTTTCTAATCATGTTTTTTTCCCAAAGCCATTTCAGAAGACAAGTACAGGGGGAAGGGACGCTTCATTGTTTGGGTATATGGAAATCCCCCCCCAACAACCCCACCCCCATCTCCTCCCAGTGTGTGGGGAGAGCCACTGTGGTCCAAATACTGTACTTATCCTATTACTGAGGGGGGTGGGGGTGCAGAGAGATAAGAGCATTTTCTCGTCCGCTCTGCTGAATTAGAGGGCAGGGATTCTGTAGGCGAAGACTTTTATTGGCATCTCTCTGCATATCTGCATGTGCAGGGAAAATGAGAAATAAAATGCAATATCTGAAAGTCAAATGCCAAAAAAAAAAGAGAGAAACAATTCCAAGACGGAAAAGAGAATGAGGATTTTGTTGGCGTCCGTCTGATAATAAGTGCATCTTGGCGAGGTTAGTGTGGATGGTGGATATGTGGAGGAATGAGGGGGTATTGTTTGGTTCAGACGGCCACCTGGTGTGACTACAGTAGGGAGAGGATGTGAGCAAGCTTTTCCTCTCCTAAACAGCCATCCTCCCCTCCTCTCCCACCACCTTAACTCATCCCGCCCCCTGAAACAGGGGCAAGAAGTTGTCAAGATCCTCAACCTTTGAGCCGAGCCCTTCAAACACGGGAGGCAGCCCATTCCGAGCTGAGGATATCAATTATAGATAGGGGTTACCACCGCAGCTGAGGATTGCAATGTCAAGACGGCAAATAGACAGCTGTGGAGAGCTGAGGATCTTTCTATCAGATGTGTGGTGATGTGTGTTTCACGCGCGCACGTGTGTGCATGTGTACATTTCCACCTTGCCTTGTTCAGAGCATCATATTGGTGTTATTTTTTTTACTGCTTCTCCAACTTGCTCCCTCGGTTTGTCTGAGGAGCGGGCAGTTCACAGGCCGCAAGAGAGAAGCACAGCTAATAGCATCTGTGTAAGTAGCCGTGGTAGGGGTGACACGGCCATAATGTCATTAATATTTAGCTTAACAGTGAACCCTCAGGCACAATATGATGAGAAACATCCATCTTCTGGGCTGTGTGAGAGTTCTGATAACAGACAGGAGGGGGGCCAGTCCAGCGCTGTACACAAAGCTCACACCCTGGCTCTGGGAGGCTTAACCCACCAAATCAGTTAGCAACGTTCAGCTGTGAGATGTGCTCTACCAGCTTCTGAGCCCATTACCAGCGTCTGTGGATCCAATCAGGAATCCAGCAGCAGTATCTGTCAACGCCTGCGCCGGACAGACCGCTGCGGCTGCAGGCAGGGGTCACGGCCCCATCGCAGGGATTGTCCGGAATAGAACCGCTTCAGCTGAGGTGGCGTGTACGTACGGTACGGTACAGCTTACAAAACAAAAAAATAGTTTCAGTGTGTTTTCTGAGAGGTTATGTTTACGCCACATTGTTCCAATTTATCACACCGTGTGGTTCAGACTCAAAAAATATTCATTTGTTAAATATCTTAAAATTATTTTTCCAGCTTCTGCCCTCTTCTGCCACCCGATACGCAGCTTGTACTTGTGTTTTCCACTGTACCTTCACGGCGCTTACTCACTTGTACTAGCTGCTCCTGCGTGTCAAATTCTCGACAACAGTTTTCCCAGTGACAGTTGGTCTCATAAACCACCTCTGGTTCTTGTTTGCTCTCGTCCTTGTCTCCTTCTTCCTTCACCAGCGTCATGCCATCGGGATGATCCTGGAGAACAAGAGTCAAACTGTTTCAGTACAGACGCCTGTAAAACCAAGTCCTACAACGTAATAAAAAAGGAGAAAATACGGTGATTAAATACCAAGAACCAGCTTAAATTTCCTCCTTTATATCGCGTCGCTTTACGATAGGACCTGGCAGCCCATTTGAGGAATCTAACGCCCTCTTCCTGCTGTAGGTTGCTCTATTAGCCCAGACATATTTCACTGTCATAGTTATGTGGCTGAGTAGCACCGGGTTGGCGCGGGCTAATGCAGGAGTGTGGGCCTCCAGCACACACTGCATCTGCCCCCGTCTGATGGAGGCACAGCTGAATATCGACTCTAATAAGGGTTTTCCTGCAGATGCAAACACATTGCCTACTTACCATTATCACAGTTCTCTTTCTTTTTTCCAGCCACTTAAAATTTTGATTAAACAAAAGCAAAAACAATTTCCTTTAGTGTCCCAGAAATCAATGAATTGTTTTACTTGGGGAACTGCTACTGATAAGAGAAGAGTGGGAAACAAATGCCAACAAGGAGCCAAACGCAGGTAAATAACACAGCGGCTGGTGAGCTCGTGTGATGTTGCAGGTGGATAAGAATTATAAAAAAAAAAAAAACTGCACTGGTAAATTCTGGAATTTACAAACCAGTGTTTTTTTTTTTGTTTGTTTTTGTTTTTTATTAGAATTTTACTAAAGCAACAAACAGAATGTTGGACCTTGACTTTTGCACAAAACTGTATTTATTACTTTCACTATTTGAGTCCATGTGGATCATCTCCATTTATATCACCTTTAGGAACACTGGTTTCAAGGGATTGTAAATCAAAATAATAGATTTTCTCCATTAGCACTTTACTTTTATAGCAATATTATTTAACATGAGGTGCTGTACTTCTACTTATACATAGAATGTGTTTAATTTTCTAACCACCCACCGACGTTAGTAGTATTTTTTTATTGTATTATATTATATTTACATTATAGTTTCAGATATATTTTCGAGCTCCATCCCACCAAAGACAAATCTTCCGAACAAATATAAATGTTGCGATGTAACTGCTTCTAAAACAGTAAATTGAGGAGCAAAAAAATACATAAAATAAAAAATCAAGTGTAGATAGTGTTGCGTTTTCCCAGAATATGAATAATTTAACCAGTGGTACCAAATAGCTAAACTGTTTTTTTTTGTTGTTTAAATTCTGGTAATAAATGTGGACAGCACTCACCTGTACACTGACGGCTCCTGGACTCGGCAGCTCCTCCTCTGGTTTCATTTTGGAGCGTTTGTGGTGCATTGGGTCTCCTGTGCTGCTCACAGCTGATTCACTTGTTGGTTTTGTCTGTGAAAATAAAACAAAAAAAAAAAAAAAAAGCTTTGAGCACTTTCAACTTTTTGTCTTTATGTTGGTGTAGTTCTGGGCAGCAGGCCTATAACCACACATTTGGATTGCTGTATTTTTTCTAATTCTCTTTATAACTTTTTTTTCTTGACTGTTTTTTTTTTTTTTTTTTTTTTTTGATTTTGTGGCATATTCTGCTGTAGGGAGGATAAGGCATTCATCAAAAATTTAGTGACAAAATTTTGCTCGTTCTTGTATTTGTGTTGGATTTTGTGTTGTAGTCAGGGCAGGTTGTTCACTGATGATAAATATATATTTAAGATAAAAACAGCTGTGGTACTTAGTAACAATAAGACATCAATTAGATTAACGCCAAAGGAAAAGGGAGACTATATCAATGGTTGAATACGTGACATTTTTGTGAGCTTTTATATTTATATGTAGTTTGTGTTGTAGTGTTAGTTAACTTTAACGAAGCTAACAGTATCTAATGTCGTACGCTGTTACATTTGTAAAGGAGCAAACAAAAGCCACTGAAGAACGATTAAGTCAGATTAAGGTTTTCATGGACAGACTAACCTGAGTCCTCTACATAGACATCAGTGTGCACCTTCTACAAAACAGACTCTATAATATTATACTTTCTTTTTACATTCATTGAAATCTTCCATGTTATTCCTTTTAGCATTAGCATTAAAAATGCATGCAATGCTTAAAGGTCAGTGAATCATTTTCTTAATCAGCCAGAAAAACACAACTGTAGTTAGAGCATAATGATTCTGTATCCTCAGTCCAAGGCAAGAACAATGGTGCTAATGAAAAACTATTAAATTACAGTGTATCACATTAGCGAGCCTAATCACTGAAGTTAAAACACACTTATGAACAAATTCAATGAACCACTGAATCAGTGGATGACCTGACTTTGGCCCTGGCTTGAATTTGGCCACAGGAGAAATCCTGTTCACATGCCAAGTTGATTTAAAACTTATGGGAAACATAAAAAAAAAAAACTTACAGGGAATGAAAGTTTGGCTTTTGTATTCTGTTAGTGTTAAAAGAAAATGTATACAGTTGATTTTTTTTTTTCTTCTACGGGGCAGTTTCTAAAATGTGCAACATATTTGTCGATGCTTGCAATACTATCTTTGCTGAAACATATGAGTTTCAGCTGTGGCCCCAAAGCAATATTCTGTTTATTCAGGAGAAGGAAAAGGCAATTTTGGCGAGGCCAATTTGAATGAGGCCTCATTCGTGCAAACACAAAACTCGAGCTATGGGAAACAGCAGGGAGGACTGGTAATAAACAGTGAATATTTACTTCAAATGTGGGCCCGCACATACAGTAAGGGAGAGAAAAAGCCCCTTTGGATCCATCCATCCATGTCAATATTCCCTCACTATATCCTTGTTCTCTCTCTAGTGATTAATGGAGTCAGCAGTGGGATTCTATGCTAACAAGCCCCTTGTTGTTTGCTGCAGGCACGTTCTGGGCCGTGCTCGGCAGTCGAAAAAACAAGAGACAACACAAGTAGGAGGAAACTCCCAGGAGATGAGCGCATGGAGGGGGGGTCCTGCCTGTACCATGTTGGCTCACTACATTTTGCCGAGACGCGGCTGGCATCCGACACTGCTATCTATTACCTGTGATGATGAATCGCGCGGGCGCCTGCTCTCACCTGTGAAGAGTCGTTGGAGACTGCTGAGCGCTCGCTGGCGCTGAGCCCAGAGGGGGGGATGCCAGGGACGGGCCTCTGGGTGGCGAAAGCCGGCGTCGGGTGAATGAGAGGCGGACTGTGACCAAAGGCAGAACCCACGATGCCCGGTTGACGGCCAATCAGCTGTTGGTGCACATGCAAAGCCACCGGGGTTGGAGGGTAGGCGAAGCTCAACGCCGGGCTGGACAAAGACAGGACAGAGGATTAAGCTGATGTGCAGAGTAGAAAATAAATACCAAAAACACCAACGTGCAACTTTACTGTTCTCCAAAACATCAACTACAGAAGCAATGAAGCAAAAGAGGGGAAAGGCAGTGGATAAATGGATTGTTCTGGATAGCTCCTTATCCCTGAGGACAATCTGACAGTAGATGGTGTGGTAATGCTGGAACCATGGGGCTGCTGGCAAAGCCCTGCCAATGAATGTTCAGCTTGTTAACACACAGTGAATTATCATGTGGTCTGTGTAAGGCACTATGTCATTCTTCCAGTGGGCAAATGATACAGGTGATAAATTATTTGTGTGAGTGTAACATACAGTGGTGTAAATAAATTATTCTTTCCATTACAGTAATAGAGTTGTTTTCTGTGTCGTTTATTCACTTTAAAGCTAAACTAACTTTGTCGACGTTGAAGTAAAAATCCCAGAAGCCACCAAACCTCCGCTGGGGTCTGCATAACCACAGGTGAACCACCAGATAAACATAGATCTGTGTGGCTCGGCGGCAGAGGCCTCCATTCATCCTGAGTTCTGACGCTTTGCTCTCGCTGCGACCCATATGTCTGCTGATCTTATTATGAGCCGAGTGGAAATCAATGGGCCGAGACACATTTGGGGGCCCGTCTGCTTGTCATATCACTCATCAGTCTGTTGGCTCTGGCTATTTGGGTCCTGTCACCGGGACAGTGGCCGAGCGCGCCGAGTGATTGATCAGGCTCTTCTTACAGATCGCTGATCAATGGCTGTGGGTGGGGCGATGGATCTTTCCTTTTCCCCTCTCTCTTCGTTTCCTCTGCTCCCTTCACTCGCCTCCGGTAACGGGGCGTGATGTATGTGATGTTTCCATGAGGTGCACCGGATGACTGACACAAGCCGCCGGGGAGGCAGGCTGACTCGCTGGCTGGGAGATCGTCACCCACATAGGGGTTTGACGTGGACAATACACACATACACCGGTTCTCTGTCCCCCTTATGTCTTACCTGATACACACAGAAATGAGGTAGGAAGATTCGGAGAGAGACGCCGAGGTTTTTCAGTGAAAAATACCAATCAATTATATAAAATGATTCTCATCGCCATCCCCCTAAGAATCCTATTTGATTCATTATTGGCACTTAATCCTCAAATGACCAACCTGAGAGAAACCTAGTCAATAAAAGCTTCTAAATTACTCTTAAAAAGATCTTTTTTTTTTTTTTTAGAACTTTGAATTAAAGAATTCAAGCTTATCCACGCTGAAATAAATGCCTAAATAACATCTGCCATGCAAAAGATGACAGGATTAACAATGGTTTCCTATAGTTAATGAAAAGTATGTTTAATATCTGGGCCATTTTGGGGTTGAATTTACTTTAAAGTAGCCAAAAGTGAATTAAAACAGTGACAACTACTTGTGACAAATGCATTTGTTGGTGGGTTGACATAGTTGTTTGAAAGATTGATTTAAGATGATTTGTTTTTGATGAATGAGTTTGGGCTTTTTAATGATCTCCGGGAAGAGATTTTTCACATATTGTAAACATTTAATGTATTGTAAACATGTTAGAAAAGAAGCACAGATGACAAAAAAAAACAAAAAACCTCTTGACAGGAAAATGTAGTGTCTGGATCAAACTGTTGAAGGGATTATTTTTAGCAAAGTCCAAAAATAGGACAACCTTGAGCATTTAAGAGCTTTCAGATTTTCAGATCATGCAGGATAATTAAATAAAAAACCTAAGTATCAAACTGTAGCCTCGTGATTACCTGTTTAATTGTATTTTTACTTGGTTTTCTTTTATTGTGAATGATGGTTTTCCCTCTGAGGATAACTAAATTCCATGTGCGTCTGTACCTGATGGCTCCGGCTGAGAGGTGACCGTAAGAGCCGCTGGTGGAGGAGCTGGAGCGAGAGTTGTTGAGCATTGTGACTAGAGAGTTGGGCGAGTTGCGGATCATGGTTTGCAGGTCAAAGCTGTGCTCCGACAGCGGCGAGATGGGAAGAGGACGTTTCCTGCTGGGCCTCGACGGCAGCCTCGGGCTCGGGAAACGAGAGCCTGCAGAGTGAAGACGCAGAAGAAGTTAGAATAACATAAAACTAAAGTAACTGAAGATGCAAACTCCTGTCAAAGAACCTTTTTAGACAGACAAACGCCAGAAAATATGTTGGATTACAGAAAATCTTGTGTTTGACTGTCCCAGCCCTAACCTAATCTAACCCTAACAGATGACATTTTTGTCAATCATCACACAAAAGCCTCTTCTGAATGAGTGTTCAGCTGTCACTTGATGCACTGCTTGCATTTCAACCATGAGAAAACATGTCTTTTATGTTGGAGAAATGCTCTGACTGTGTATGGTAATATTTAATCAAGTCCAATTTGAGTCGTTATTCAAATGCAATCAGTGTTGACTAGAAATACTAAAGGGGTTTGAAAAGGTAAAAGGCGGAAACAGCACAAGCATTCTCTCTGCACATACAATGAGCCACGGGTAGAGATTAAAACATGACTTTTGTTGTCTTTTCACATGGAGATGTCACAAATAAGACAGGGAAAAACAGAGAGAGATGGAAGGAGGGGAAAAAAGCGCTGAGGGGATGTCGCGCTTTGTGCATGAACTGACACAATGACTTTGTGACTCAAGACTTGGAAATAAAACATTTTGAGTTATTTTATAAAGGCAAACAAAACCAGCTTATGCAGCCCCGATAACCCCCCTCTGTATTTACGTCCCCCACAATCCATCCATCTCCCAACGTAAATGCTCCATCTCTCGTTTGACACATCCAACGATTACAGAACACTCCATTCACATGGTAATCAGTGTATGTGTGGATGTGAGCGTGTGTGTGTGTGTGTAGGTGTGTGTGTGTGTGTGTGTGTCAGCAGCAGCAGCAGCAGCGGTGTTCTGGCAAATGCAGGCCTGAGTTTAAACTACAGCATGAATCTGCATGGAAGCAACGCCCCCTTTACATTGTCATTGTATAGAAAATCTGCCTTTTTAACGTCTTGTGAACGCTTTCTCATGCATTTCCACATATAAATCCCTGAGCGCGTACAATTGCTAAATACAATGCGCCACACTCTAGTATGTCACATGACTTCACCACAGTTTTAGTCAGCTCAGATAACACACCTAATCCTTTTCCAAAATTTATCTTTAATGCTCCTGGACCAGAGCTTTTGTTCTTTGTTGTTCTGGAGAAAATTTGTCTTGTGACACCTTTAAGCAAGCTGAATCCACATGATTGTGAGGGACAGCCTCCACTTGTGGTGAATTAGGAGAAGGGGGTACTGCTGAGGAGCAGGGCAGCGTCCCACCACTGCAAAGCCTCATGGGAGTGGTGTTTATTAATGCACGGCCCAAATGATAAATCGGCCAACCGGGGAGACAGAGAGAGGAGCATCCAGCCTCGTAGCAGGACTGTCCCTCTAATTTCCTCTTGATTTATGGATGGGATGCCTGGTTACGCGCTGCGTCATTAATTCTTGTGGCCAGGGAGGGTTCAGACAGACCGGACTGACGGCGTTAGGAAAAAAAAATGCCTCTAAAACTGGGGCTGAACCCTTGCCGACACACCTAGGGGCCACCTGAGAGGGACGCTATCACAAGGGAGGGCTGGAATGTGAATATGAGACTGTGACAGACTTTTGTTCTATGCGACGTTAAAGAAAAGCAGCAAGAAGCTCAGAAAAACTTTAGTTTTAAAACTGAAATGTGTCTTCTTTTACTCAAACCGAGTGATTACAGTGAAGTAGCAATATTAAAATTACGCACGGCTAATTGTTTATTGATCTGTTTTAGTAAATTTGCTATAGAGGTCATTATCAATCTAGTAATAAAATGAGGTATAAACAATGATTATATTTAATTTGGGCCTTTTGAATGATAATCTGTTGAAGTATTCAAAAGACTTGAAACCATTAATAATAAAATCACCTTGATTTAAGAGGGAAACATAGCTGCAAAATGAACATGAACTAATAAAGAGCACAAATACTGAATTAAATGAAGAGATCTATGAGAGCTATGGCACTAATTAGGCAGTAAGGAGGGATACAATGGCCCATTAAAGCACAAATAGGCAGGACAGGCCCATTGTTTCATTAACACAGCTCTCTCTGAAGGTAATTACTCTGATGTGAAATAGACTAAAATAGCCACAGTAATGTTGCAGCCCAGATTATCAGTGAAAGCCTCTTGATAGACTCGGCTCTGTGTGTTTTTTTATTTTGTTTTTTTTTTTTCTTCTAAAATTCAACAGAGCTTTAAGGTGCTAATTTTTCAGGCGTGGAACACACATCGTTGTAACATGATGAGTTATTACCAGCAATGATCACAGGCGATTTTTAAGTGAGGAGCACTGCATCTCCACTTAAATTTAGCCCTAATTGTTTTGTTTCAGTCTATTAATCTTAAAAAGTGACACAGAAGAAAGGATTTCTCCAGTGATGAATGGTGGGACATTCCAATTCCCACTTAATAGCAATTAATTTTCTGATACCCGCACAAGTTTGGCTAGTTTTAATTAGTTTGTTCTGAGGAATAGGGGGAACTTCACCCCGGATTTCCATGAAAGCAGCGTCTGCCTGACTAAATACATTCTCATCAAAGGGAGAGGGGTGACACTGTCCGACCTTTCTAAGATTCAGTGTGCGTTTAATTTCCTATTTACACTTTAAAATAACTCATTAGCATAAGTCCTCTGCACACAGTCCTGAGCCCAACACATTAAGACAATAGCTCATTTAAATCATGTCAAAGTCAAGTTGCAGGTCCCTCCTTGCTATGGTTAAGCTGTAGCTCCATCTATATATAGCACATGCTAGGTGTGCTGCAAAAGTGCATCTCAGAGGTTGAATTCCCACTGGGGCCACCCATGCTATAATGTGCTGGGATTCACTTATAATAAGGTGCAAGCACAATAGACAGAGATGAGGTGGGTGTCTTTCGTTCTTGCAGGAATAAATATGTTTAAATGCCCGCACAAAAGTGACTTCATTCCAACAAACTATAGAGCGCATTACAAAGTACAATGCAGCTTTTCAGACGCAATGTATCTTATCCAGTTTTGTGAAGAAGCGGCTTATAAATCTACACTTAAGTTCCCGCTGTCGATAGAATTCTCACACAAAAACAGTCCCTGACTCACTTTAAGCCCCCGGATAACTACTTGTATATAGTAGGGACTCACAGCTGTTTATTCATACGTTTAGCCAGCCATTTAATTACCTACATTTAGCCTGAGCAATGCATTAGTGTTTAGCTTTAATCCTGTTGTGTGAAACACTTTTAGATAATAATTTCATTGTTTTTCTTCTATTACTTGATTTATTTTACATTTGAACAATGCATCAGTCTAGTTGGTTACTCTTATCCATTACATTTGGCTAGCAGTTTTCTTATTTATATATATTTAAGCATTTTTAGCATGTGTCTGTTATATGAAGCTCGTATATTATATTTATTTTCCAGTTTTATTATTTATATTTCTCACACTTTTAACCATTTATGCATTTGTGTAGGTTACTTTTTACCTTCTATATGGAGCACATATGATTAGTAATCAACTTTATCATTTTGTTTTATTTCTAACACTTTGAACAATGTATTAAACTGTTTTGGTTACTTTTAGCCCACCATATATTATGTTTTATTAATTATTTTACTACTTATCTTATATTTTAAACCATACACTTTGTGGTTTTGAATCTTCTATCATTTAACAGTTTTTTCGTTTTCATAAAACACATACATGTTATATTTACCTTGTTATTTATCCTACTATACATAGAACCCACTTTTTTGTTCTACTTCTGTATTCATTAACTATTTACATCAGCTGTACTCAACTGCAATGTGTGTTGTTAAAAGACTTTCAGTTTATAATCCTATAAACATCACTTTTGTAGTCCTATTCAGTTTCTTTTTCTTTCTTAACAAATACATATGGATTTATATTTATATCAAAGCTCCTTTACAAGTGCCTCAAGGCGACTCTTATAGTACCCCAGCTGGGAATCATTTAAATATGGATAGTTTTGACAATCTTGCATGGTGGTTTTAAGTTTGAGGTGGATTCGCTCTCATATAAATGTATTAGTTGTGGCTTGTGCAGGTTCGGTGCAGACTTACTGTCCATGGCCTGCAGGTACTCCATATGCAGGGCGCTGGCACTGCTGGCTCCGGCTGAAGACGCCACCGAGGGGAGCAGGTCAGTTGTGTAAGGGCTACGGTGACCCGCCAGCAGAGCCATCTGGTGGTAGTACTCCGCTGTGGTCAGACCTGTGTGAGGGGCTGGACGACAAAAAAAAACAGCCCGGTCAGCAAAGATGGAAGGTCATAGATGATAAAACACATAGAAGTAAGAGGAATTTGAATAAATAGGTGGAAAAAAATGGCAGTAAAAGAGACGCAGGAAGGAAAATTATTATGCAGTGAGGTAAACACGACAGGCAAAGCACCTGCACTGCATTGTAAACCTACTTTCATTTACTTTAGATGATAATCAGCTCAGCAGAACATAATGAGCACATTAGCAACACCATCAAGTTAAGCAAAACAGCTGCACAGGGAGCATCACCTGAAGTAGAGAGTCTCACTTGGGATTAGCGGATGCTTGCTCAGAGATCACAGTGAGTGTGCATTAGTATTTGATTGATGTATTCATGCCGAGCACAGCATAACTGATCATCCTACAATAAAATTCTTAAACAGCCTTTTCTCTTCCTCTTACTGTTTCTTGATCACTTAGAGAGACCACAATAGTGTGTACGTGTGTGTGGTAAGAATATGTGGGCTGACGCATCTTTTGCCAGAGATGGTGCTTGTGTGTTGTACACATCGCGGCTGCAGTCTGCAGATATGCAACCTGCTCCTCGACTCTGCTCCTTTAAACTCTATAGAGAAAAAACAAAAGGCCTAAATCTGCCCAGATAGATCTGCATGCATAAAGATGCAGCAAACGATTCTGCCTCCACGTTACCATCTCTCTCTCTGTCTCTCTTTTTCTCAAATGCTTCTCTTTTCCAAGTCATTCCCTTAGTTATAGAGTGCTGTAAGTCCTTGAACCACAGCCTAAAAATAAACATCTGGCAGCTGGTGGGCTTCCTTATGCAAATATTCTAAGAAAGAGAGACGGAAAAGACTAACACTGTGGTTTTGGATGCAAATATGGAATCGGTTCAGACCCACAGAGTGCTGGAGCTCTGTGTTTTCCTCAATTGAAGAGAAAATAAATAAAGAAACACTGTATGAGGAGATTTCCTCTTAAGGCTGGCCTGTATGCCTGCAATATGCATCCATGATTGGTTAAATGAATGTTAGAAAAAATTCTAAATTAATTCGATCTGGGTATTATGTCTTCGGTAGAAGGGGGAGTTTCTTAATTGTCTCCACTGTTCCGCCTTAGCTTTGCTTTTGCATTCAGTCATAATGTGGTCCATTCAGGATGCACGCACAGAAAAAGGCTTTGCAGAATTTCTAAATCAGAACTATTGGCATCTGAATGCAATCCTGTAGAATAGAATGCCTTTATTGTCATCACACATACACATATATATTGTT
>JAPSES010000115.1:4704849-4717933 GCA_029822895.1 Maxillicosta whitleyi
GCTAACAGGACACTGTCGGGGGTAAGTCAGTGTGGATGTACTACACTGATGAGGGGATGGAATACAGATTCATGTCAGAAATACACAACTATCCTTTTAAGACTCAATGACGGAACTTCATAGTTGGGGTGTATTTTCTAGAGCGACGAGATTTCGATGAGGTGAAACATTTATCCACGGAAGAATGGACTCAAATCCAACTACACCAGAGTAAGAGGTTACTGTGAGATTATTTATCAGATGGTTTATGACGTTGTTCTTTTCAATTATGTTTTTTTTTTTTTTCTTGTTTCAACACATATATCAGTAAAATGTGGAAATGGTCTTCTCCACTGACAGTACGATAGCTTCTAGGAATAGTTCATGTACAGGTTATTTACACAAAAACGCTTCAATTTCATGCAAGAGACCACGTATTTTGACATTAAATTCTAAAAATCTAAGACGGCTTTGCCAGGAAGTAAATAAAGTCAAGTGAAGGTATTTAATTTTGGGCTGTTCCAAGTTTACCTTACAGTCTACTTACTCTGTTGGTCTGGAGCTTTTCATGTGTATAGTTTGTTCGCTTGTCATAAAGTGTCAGATCTGAATTGACTATTCCATTGTTGAACTTGGAAAGAGCAGCTGAACAGTTGCTTTTACATGCACCACCACTTTAACTGTTACTATTGCTGAATCTTGTGCAATACTGTACACATTCAGAAGTTTATTTTAATATATATTTTTGTGTATTTGATAGTAGTTTTTAGTCTATTCTATTCAACGTTTTGAAATTTTATTTCATATTGTATCCTCTTATTTATTTTTTTCTCATGCAATAAACACAGCAACCTGGTAAATATTGCACTACCCACTTCCACTTTACATAAAAAAAACTTCACACTATAGTCACTATCGCCTGTATATTCTGCATATTTGACACTGGACTCACTTTTGTGTGTGTGCATTCTATTTTTTATGACTTTTTTTTATACTTACATTGTCTTTTTACTTAACGGTTTAATACTTATGTTTTTATTATCAACTGCATATGTGATCTATGCATTTTACTTGGCTCCTTGCAGAAAGTAAACCCAAATTTCATTGCACTGTATAATGGTATTGTGCAATGGCAATAAACCTTATTCTATTGTATAGTATATTTCATTGTATCATATACTATTAATTGAATGACAATAAAGCTATACTTACAAACAATCTAGCAAACACTTTAGGAGAATTCTCTGAAAACACTGGGGTTGGACAGAGATCCCTTAACAAAAACCAGAAGAACATTCATAGCAACATTAGAATTATTATGATTTAGAATTATTAAATTTCGCTTAGTCACTGCAGTCTGAGTCTTTTATATGAGCATCAACAGTTGTACAGCCCATGTAATCTAAATTTCCTCCTTACAGCAGACTGCGTTTTAAGCTTTTCTTCAGGCTGGGCAGAAGCAGCCACGGGCCTGGCAGGGCATGAGGACGTTGCCAAGCGTTCAGGGTAACTATGTCCCCCTGGAGCTGTGAGGGCTCTGTGTGACCCCCTGACATCAAAGGGCTGGGTGGGTTCAAGGGGTGGGGAATTTCTATTCATGGTCACATCAAGCAGGATTCCCTCTCTGTGGGATACATCTGGAGGCGTGCCAGACATTCCCATACACAGACACACACACACACAGACACACACACACAGACACACTGTCCTGCTCAATACCTTGTACTCTCCTTCAGTTTCTGCGTTTCCTCACTCAGTGTGTTTTAGTCACACTCACATTCTCTGCGTAGAAGCAACAGAAAGATCACACATTCGCACACACAGACAGATGTACAGTACATCCCTGTAGGCACGTATCACTTCCACGCTACTGAAGTGATAACACATGTTTATCGGTAAGCGTCAGTGAGTGTGACAGACTCAAGTCATAACAAACGGGTCCAGGTGTCAGAGGCTCCAGAGGGGTCACGAACCCGCTTATGGTGTGTCACACATGAAAAATGCTTCTTGTATTGGATCAAGAACTCCTCTCTGCGACATACTGTACACTTCAGCTGCAAAGTGAGTGAGTTCATGAAAAACAACTCATCCTTTGCTTCTTCAGTGTAGGTTTTCACACAATGAGTGAGTCTGTTTGCCTTTTTAAAAGGGTTTGGCATTACTACGCTGCAGGGGTGGGGGTTAGGGGGGGTTCAGGCTGTTTTGAAAACCATTTTTCCACACTGCAATTAAATGTAATTTCGGCTATTGAGATAAGAATGTCTGCTGAAATGTATCATTAGCGCATATAGCAAGAAAATGAAAACATGAAAGTGAAATTATACAAAATGAGCCAGTCTTTTTTCCTGCAATTTCAAGCACGCTGGAATCAGGGAACAAACATGAGACAAAAAAAAAAAACAAAAAAAAAAAAACAGACTTTCCTCTTTGGTCCTCATGCTTGATTTTGCAAACCCTTTTACAAACAGAGCAATCTACATGAAACACTCTACCTTCATCTAACCTCACTGAAATTACGCACTTGATTACGTTTTTTTGTTGTTTTTTTTGTTTTTTTTTCATTCAAAGAAAGTAAGCACACGTGTGGAATTAGAGCTGCTCTCAGTCAGTGTTTTGAGTTCCTCTGGCATGCCCCAGGCTAGAGAGAAGACAGGAGGGGACTCCTGGGTGTTGAAGTGTTAAACTTCTGAAAACAGGGAGGAAGCGCATCTATCTTTCCTTTTCCTCTCAAGTAGTGTCTCGATGGCTGGATGTCTCCCTGACGCTTTTTACACAAAAACTCAGCTGATGCCTGCAGCTAAACAGGGTAAGGTTCCACACCCCATCGCCTCCACTACCCAACAAGTCAGTAATGAGTGTCCGCATCTGTGAGCGCTGCCCATCTCAGGTGAGGGGAAGTGAGAAGAATGAGTGTGGCCCAGGGCTGCGAGGAGTGGCGTGGATCCATGAGACGGCTCCGCATGATCCCCCTCAATTCACCACATCACACTGGGCTGCTGAAATGAGCAGCCGCACGGATGGGCCTGAGCAAATCACAAACAATACACAGTGATACAAGACAGCAGAGACACACTGCAGGAGATGGTTAATCCTTCAGACAGAGATCTGAGGTAGAACAACAGAAAAAAAAGGGGTCGGGTGGAAAAGGAGGGGGTGGGGGGATGGGGGGCAGAGACACACAGGGAGCAGAACAGGAGCATCAGGTACAAGACACAAAAATATATGTTTCCTTCACTGCACTAAAAATCTCCTTTTCAGAATGAAATCCATCACGTTTTCCTAATACATACTTCTTTTACAGGAGGGGAAGGAAAAAGAAAAGCTGGACAAGAAGAAAGGCAAGCGCTGTTGGGAAAGTGAACAGACACAGCCTACTTTATTCTGGCCATTTCATCCATCTTGTTGGACTAATAAAATGTCAAGTGGAGTTCCTTGATATTTAATCATGAAGGGGCTGAGTGCGTGGTGGTGCCAAGCCCAGGCTTGATGAAGCATTGGGAGGCTTAAACACAGACTTGTGGAAATTTTGGATATACCCAAAGGAGGATGTTTCACAAACCTGCTACACAAGTGAAACTAATATGAATGGGAGGGAATTCCTAATAAGCCTGAGTTGAAACATTTTGGCAAGATGAGATGTTTCCGAGCCAGATTTAATCTCTCAAAGTAAACTTTCATTCCTCATTTAGAAAAAAACGACTGACACCGAGATATCATGCAAATGATAGACACACAAGAAAAGCTCGCTGCATTCTTAAAGGAAAGTGTGGTCATCCTGCAGCTGTGTGCGTGACTGTGCATATTTGTGCAGCTCTATCCGGATGCTGGAAGGGAGGAAAGGCATTTCACAAGCTGACCCTCTTTAAAAAAAAAAAAAAAAAAGTAAGGTGCCATGAGAAACGGAAGCTGCAAAATGTTTCTGAACAACTCCAACAAAAGACATTATTAGATGAAACCATTCTCTATCACACTATCAGATGTAATGGACGCCACATCTGATAAGAGAGATAACAAAGAGCTGAGAAAATACAATCACTTTATGTGATATGAATTAATTTTCATTGGTGAGGAAAGTGTAAAAAGAGTGAAATTTTCAGTGATGTAGGAGATAAGTAGAGAAGGGAGCGGAGATACAGAAGCCAAGGTAATGAACTGATTTCCTCCCACATTAAAACTGTCAATAGTCTTTAGCAGAAACTCTACTAAGGCCATTTTAAAAACCAACATGTGGTAATATTTTAAATTGTTGCATTTATGGCCCCCTGATCATCGACTGAATTCTCAGCTATAGGAGAGATGGAAGCGAAGGAGAGAGGCAGGAAAGGGAGGGACAGAGGGAGGATGGAAAATGAGTAGAGTTGGAGAGGATTTATGACCCTGTTCCCCTGGTCTCGTTACTTGCTGTAACTGGCCCCCAGAGTGGGATCGCGGGGTCTGGAGCCCAGAGCCCAGAGATCAGAGTAATGGAAATTCCACATTTCTGCACTGCTACACCATGACGTCTGCAGGGCACAGGAGTCAAAACTCTCAATATTGACTCTTAATTTCTCCTGTTTCAGCGTGACCTACTTACACTTAAATCAATTATTGTATATTAGGTAAGGGGTAAAATATTTCCTTTCTAAAAATCAGTATTTCCTCTGATTGTAGAAAGGTAATTCCAAGTGGCAGCTCCTCCTAGCTGGAGTCTCGCAGTTCTTTTTTTTTAAAGGAACCTGCTGTTACTACTACTATTTGTGAAGAGAAGCAGGCGTGAGGACAGCGGCCGCCTGAGGTTGTAGAGACGATGTGAGGCGGCGCGCTGCCGGCGCTGGGTAATATCTTGACAAGTCACTGCTGTTCTCTAATAGCTCCCCACCAATGAGAGGAGGGTCTTTAACAAAGCCAATTATGAAACAGAATAGATCATAAATGTGACAGCCTGCCACACCCATCAAATAAGTAATCGCCAAAGCCACAAGATTTAACTTGTGTGCTTTTTATTAATCATATGAATCATTATTGCATATTTCATGTAGTAAAGCTTCTCAAAATGCTTGAGTAAAGGCTTTATTTTATAAGTGATTAATTACAAAATGTTTAGAATAATGCGTTTAAATGTCTTTTTTCTCAATCTGCTTTTAAGAAGGTAGAGTCATGAGTTAAAAAGGCAAGACTGCAATAAACACACAAACATTAGCGGGAAAATTTCATGTCTGTATGTGTGTGTGTGTGTGTGTGTGTGTGTGTGTGTGTGTGTGTGTGTGCTGAATCACACACACATTAGCGCAGAGCTTTTGGCACCTGCCTGTTATCTCTTCCCCTCAGACCTGGTTCTCCATTGTGCTCCATGGGAGAGCTACAAATTGAGATCTCAAACATGAAGAGGGGGCAAATGACTCGTGTATAGAAAATCAAATCTACTAATATGTTACATGTGCAAATTCAGAAGGTTGTATTAGAGATTAATGTGTTCCTTTTTTTTTTATCACAGTGTTCCTTTTTTTTCTTCTTTTCAAAAGATATTTTTAATGGAGCTTAAAATTAAATTCAACCTGAGACTCGCATTGTAGAAATGACAGAGTGAGTAAAAAATATCCAACGGCAGCTAGATGATTTGCATTAAAAAAAAATTGTTAAAAAAAAATTATGTAAGGGATCGTTTATAGTTTGAACTGTGGATTATAAAATACTAAATTATTTTACTCTCTTGGACAACCATTTGCCTTTAAGACATTATAAATCAGTCGTAAACCTTTTACAAAACTGTAAAAAAGCATCAGAATGTATGCATTTAAGTGTGAATAAAATATTTTGATAGCTTGGTTTCAAAACATAAAGTATTGTTAAAGAGCCACAATGCATTAGTTATACATTGTGTGACTTTTTTTTTTTTTAGTAGATTTATTTTCATATATTGTTTAAATGCATGTATTTGTCAGTTCTTTTGCCCACTTATGCTTGAAATAAAGTCCATCTATGTATCTAAACGGGTCCAGTGGCAGCTTCAGTGCAGGTAGTGCTTCTCTAGTAAGTGGAGTTCTGGGACGTGTCTTAACAGATCTCCATGGGTAATGACTCAACCCTAAAACTTTTACAGGCCTTGTCAAATATCTGTGGTGTGAAACCTCTTTTTTTTTCTCCTTTTTCCTTTTTTTTTTACTTCTTCCACCCAACCTGCGGGATCCATCATTCACAAAATGCGCAGGCTTCTTTAAAAATATCACAGCCCTGCACACAGGATAAATAGAAAAAAACAGTACACCGGCCATTTAGAGCTATGAAACTGGTGTATTACAAAAAAATAGATATACTGTAACTTCAATCTGCCCACAATTCTGCTTAGGCATTTATCTCCTTTCTCTCTAAATCCTGAAATTGCCTCAGAAAAAAAGGGAGAGATACTTTCCCCTCCTCACACATTTTCACAGAGTGGTGCACAACTTTCTTTCTTCCCTTTTTTTTTTCCTCCAGTGAAAATTGAAGAGGCTTTATGTCAAATACGGCTAAAGCCAGCCTCTCCATATCAAACAACGCAGCGCGAAAATTACTGTGGCAATGATAAGGCTGCCAGATAGAGTGGGAGAGAAGAGCGTGGGGGGAAAAAAACTGAAAGGAAGTGACTCTACTCAATTATACTGCAAAATTGGTATGACTGAATATTTTTCATTCAGGTGACTGATAGTATCAGTGAAACTGCAATGCAGATAAATAAAGGAGCCTTCTGTCAAGAATAAACACCATTAATCATGAAGCCAGCTACTGCGTGACCGCCTGTCCCCCCGACTTACTCCATAGAAAAAGTATTAAAGAGGGGGGAAGGGGTGAGAGAGAGGGAGAGAGAGAGAGGGGAGGGGGACGCAGGGAGGATGGAGGGAAATCAGTGACTGCACCAGAGAGGGGTGACCTATGAAGTCACACAGAATGGGTTTTGGACAGTTAGAGAGTAAGATGAAAAAGTGGCCCTCGTCTCACACCCTGCTTTATGGTGACAGCGGCCATATTTGGACAGAGATTATCAGATGCGATTATGAAATAATCATTTATTCTTATTGTAATTTATGACTCCACTTCACATTCTGCCTTAGTCTAGACGATATTCAAATGCGAATATTCATAGTAAAACGTCAAAGATGCTCTGATTTGTACCAATTTTTATTTAATTGAGAACACGTTTTTTTATCAATTGATAAAAAATTGTGGGTTTTTTTTTTTTTAAATGGACTGTGTTAGTCCATGTAGAAAAAATGCATGCAAAGAATGGCCTTAAGTGATCTGTTAATAAATGAGGCCTTAGCACAGTTCAGATGACACCATAAATACCCACTTATAATACAGAAATACAGTTACACAACACCTTTGGCTTGTATAAAACATACACTCTCCTCCTTTGTCTTTGTATTGTTTTGTATTATGTGTGTGTCTGTATTTCTGAGTGTTTTTGTTGCAATACTCGGCCTCTTCCCATCTGGAAGGAGGTGTTGAGATAAGACCATGGTCTTTATGCTAAGCAACACGCCGCTACTCTATGCCCAGATTGGGCTCTCTGACAACAGTTTATGTAAATAACAAAACAACACAGCACACATTAAAAAAAAAAAAAAAAAGACAGAACGAAAAAAAACTCGCTCCGCCACAGGCAGGGGACAGAAAGAGGGAAGCGAGTGAGAGCTGGTGCAGAAACATGGTGTGAAATTGGTGAAAAAGCCTCAGAAATTAAAATCGGAATGTAAGATTTTGTGATTTGTGATGTGACAAAAAGACTTATTTGGAAGTGTATTTTGCTGGTTTTGTAAACTAACAGCTGTAAAGCAACAGCTCACACAGCCCTTAAGTCAATTAACTCCGTTTGGGTTGCTGTTAACTTTCATTTCAGAGCTGTGGTCGTGCTGCGATGACAGAGATGTGCTTTCCCCTGGTACTTCTAGAATACCTTCCAGTCAGGACGGCCTGCAGCTGAACAAACACGCTCCTGAATGAAATAACCACACAGGCTGAGGACATGGAAACACACCATCACAGCTTCCACCTGTACTCTACATCCACAATGATGAATATACAGTCTATGACTTTTAGGTTCATTTCTTTAAAATAAAAAATTCTGGTCAAGGAGGATGCATATCGTTAGCCTCATGGCCTAAAAGTCATATTTTGGCCAAATTGTGACATATGCTTAAAATGAATCAGCAGTGTTAGGAGAGTGAAGTTGAGCAGATGTCAGTCAAAAATAGGACTTAGGCTAACAATATACGTTTCACATCACTTGCTATTTTCATTTTACAATTTTTTAATTTCAACCATCAAACAGAAATGTTTGAACAAATAATTACAATGTCCTTTTATACAAATCTCCTTATATTAACTGTAAATCCACAGTCAGTACAGAAACCCCAGAGCACTATTTTTGCTTTATAACTTTACAAAGTCTTAAATTGACTCAGTCGTTTCCAGTAATTCTCTACTAAATCAACAAATAGTAACTATGCAAAAGGTTGTGAGTCAATTGCTTATCCCATAAGTATGTTTTGTTGTTTTAGTGGACCCATTCAAAGCTTGAGGGCCTGGGACTCCAGAGTAAACTCTGATGCTGATAATTGACTTGTGACGAATACCTCTGTTTGTACTAAGCGGTCTCCGGGTGACCGAGAGCCGGCGCTGAGCTGCATGAGAGGGCTGTTTTGTTTTGCTGTGTTCCTTGGTCAGGCAATAAAGCTGGAATGAAAGCAACCGTCTCTTCTCTTGGCCCCGGCCTCCCCCTCAATCCCCCATTAAGCCAGTCCTACACAATAGCTGTGGCAGAGGGGACCAGAGCTCCCATGGAGAGCTGCTCCTCACCAATCAATGTGTTTATTTAGGCAGGAAGCATCTTCTCTAAAGCAGGAAGATCGCTTTCTCTCTCTAGAGAAGATAAGGTCCAAGGATAAGAAGAGGAGGAAGAAGAAAAAGTATCAACTTCAGAGTAGAAAACACTTCTGACCCAGGAGCAGTGTGGGACATTGAAGTTTTGCTTTACCTGGAGGTTTATAGTATCTCAGAAGATGTTTCTTGTGAGTTTGCATTGGTTTTAGCTCAGACTGATGTTGTTAAAACTCTTACAAGGTGCTTTTCTTTCATGTACGAGTTCCTCAGCAAGCAAAAGCACCTACAGGAAGAGACCCCCACCCCCTCCTGACCCAGAGGCTTTAATATTGAATGGCACATTGGTACCTTCCCCACAAGAATTCATAAACTAAACGATTAGCCTCTGTCTGTAATTGCGCTCTCCCTTGCCTAATAGGGGAGGTGAGGTAAAGAGGGAAAAAAAAAAAACAAAGGACAGTTAATTTGTGATTTCCTCTGCTCATTTGAAGGCAAATTAAGTGTCAAACAGCTAATACAGAGCATATTTCATTTTATGAGCTTTTAATTTAATTCCACCGCCTCATATTGCTGAAGCCCGTTAGCTGCGCTGCTAACGCCCGCTCCTCATCTAAAAACGGGGGCCATAAATAAACATGTTTCAATTAGGCCCTTCACAGTAATAGGATATGATTCTGTTCATTTGCCACGTATGGATGGTGGATGTGTCATTGTGGCAGAGAGGAAACAAGCTGCTGGGCGTTCGTAGTGTTTTTCTCCGGCCACGGATGCCCAGTGGTGACTGGCTTGTGTGCGTGGCGGGGGAAGCTGGCTGGATTGATGGAACTGCCGCAGGGCCAACCCAACTGTAATTACAGGCCGTAATGAGAGGCTGCATGGGGAAGTACTGCAATAATAGTCCCTGTGTACTTAGGCATATCTGTGAGGGGGCTAATAACGATTAATTCTCCTCACCAAGGAGAACTTGTCTTAAAACAATTCAATATTTCTCCATAAGCCGCCTCCTGTCTTCCATTTCCCTCAAGCGACAGCTATACATCGACTGCCTATTTGCTGGGCCCGGCTATTCACAACATTACCAAGAATGCATCACTTTTGAAACCTAAGAGCCGTTTAGTTTTTGGCTGAAGTTGCGCCGTAAAAGTTTGGCCCACAGCTAAGACTTGCACAAAGCTGAAGCTGGAAGTCTAATTAACTCCAATTTGCCATCAGGTGGTTGGACTGGGCTGTAATACTGCAACTGATGAGTACTACACTGAGGAATTCAGTGCTGCTTTTTTAATCAAGAAGGCAATATTGTTCCTGTGCAAAGACTCAAGAGGAGTTAAGATCATTTCTGCATGAAGCCCACATAAGTTTGTTGGATAACGTGTTCTTGATTTAAATAAGGCTGGCCACTAAACAGCTGTCTTATAATAATGACAAATAGTTTCCCTCAGCATAGTGTGTCATATTAAACAGCTCTATGTTTAATGGCTTGGATAAATAGGCCATAAGTAGCATGGCAGACCACGGCCGTGTCTCCGTTGACAGCAAACCAAGCGCACAGATAACTCATGTCCAGACAGAGTGACTGAAGACACCAGTGCTGCGTAACTTCTCCCCCTTAATTCAATTCCCTAGCACTGTGTTGTCCCCCCCCCAACCCCTCAACCCCCCCAACCTGTGCTCCAGATCATACCAAAGCGCTCCTGACGGATAACAAGCCAGGCTGTTTGTTCGAGCCTATGTTGCTGGCGCGTGTTCGCCCCATTATCTCCGCATAAGCTAAATGCTAAATTATATTTGCCATTTTGTTTGCAGTGACACGGGGCATCAATCACCTCCCTTTTTTTATTTCCTCGCCTCTCGCCCCCCTCTTCTCCCCCCTACTGCAGCCCCTGAGCAGGAGACGAGGGGTTGAGAGGTGGGGTGGGCCGGAGGTGGGGAGGCGGAGGAGGTGGGGGGACATAAAAAATTCATTACGCTTAGTGGCACATCAGCAAGGGAGAGATATGACTCCTGAGGAGGAGAAAGGGGGAGTTGATAATGATGAAGAATATCAAACATAATGCGGCCCAAGTAGCTGCCCCATCCAATTTGTCCTCGTCGCGCAGTGATCGCTTCCTTCGTGTCTGCGGCTAAGAAACAAGCACCACAAGGACTATGAAGCATCTCCTTGTGGTACTCGCTGTTGGGATGTGAAGAATACAAATGACGGAGAAAGAAAAAGAAACAGAAATAGTGAAAGAGAGTGATTAAAAGTGAGGGAAACTGGGTAATTTGTGCACGAGGGTATGTAAGGTGAGTGTTGGAACACGCAGAGTACTTTGAAGTTCTGCGCTGACCTGGGCAGAAGCACCGCAGGGAAACACCGGCCCACAGTAATAAGAGATCCCACTCTTTATAAATACTATATCGCAAGGCATGACAGTGTTTTTAATCCTAATTCGTATTTGATAGCCTTATTGCTCTGTGATTGAGTAAGGCAAGGTGGTTGGCTGTACACAGTTCACGTGCCATGAGCCGATCTGTGTCTGTCAGAGACGAGTAGATGTCAGCAGAGGCATTGCTTCCTTCTCTTGACAGGGCTTGATCACTGCTCTTATGAGGAATCGTATGCTCCCAGGCTCCCCTCGCCCTGCTCTCATTTCCATGTCTCTGACACATGTTCATTTGCGTGTCTCTGACATGCGGATCATGTTGCGCACGTACAGGGCCACGGTCTTTGATCCTGAAAGGCAAAGAGAGAGGCACCCAGCCCAGCACCCATGAGGAGGATGCCCCACGCCCACAGGCGGAAGGAAGTTTACCAGTTTGTTTCGGATCATCATTACCAGTTGGGAGCTCACCGTCGACGCCAGTGATGCTTCTGAATTATGTGTGTTCTCAGGTGTGATCGGAGATATTTGGTTGTGTTGGTGCTGCAAGACTTACACATGAAGAGGGGGCACAGGGGAAGGCTCGTAGATGTATCGTCCCTGGGTATGTCTGTCATCGATTGGCACAGGAGGATGGAAGGTTGGGAAGAACTGTGGCGCAGCTGTATAGAGTAACAGGAAGAGAAAAAGAAAGAAAAAAAATGAAACCATCAATTCATAACTGAGATCTTTCCTCTACTCGTTAAATTCTGTCAGGCCGTTGGTTCTTCTATAAAATATTTTCATTCCCTCCTCAGCTAATCTAAATAGCAGCTATAATGAAAGGCAGTGGTTGATGGCTATCTTTCAGCAGACCCACCCAAAAGAGACCTCATTAAACGCTGTGAACTAAAAGCTGCGCGGCTGCAAAAATGTTCACTGAGGAAATCTTTGTAAATGTCTCCAGGCTGATAGAATTTAAAATAAACACAGATAAATAACCATAAAGAGACGCAGCCAAATGGCACGTTTCTCACTGTACCAAGCAAAATATGGTTTTGTACAAAGGATAATGTTTAAGTACAACCAATGGAACATACAAAGTGAGAACAAAAACATCCTTTTCCGTTTCAGCGTTTTGTCACAACTGGCAGAAAGAATTGAGAAGCTTCTTTTTTTTTTTTTCTCCCCTTCCAGATAAAACATTAAAACATTTGCATAATATGAGCTTCCAAGCCGTTCTCCATTTTTACCCCTGAAATTGAAACTGTGATGCTGCCGTCAGACTGGATTCACATATTCATGCTCATCCGCTAACCTTAACTGCACTGCACGCCAGAATCGCAGGGATGGAATTCTCTGCCGCAGCTGTGCATCCATTGTTAGACAAGTTGCGACAAGAAACTCATAAGTCCCTATGTTGAGTGTCAAGTTAAAACACGAATAGAAACAAGGCACATAGTTATGGCACAATTGAATAAACATATAATGCAACAATATAACAGGGGTGCATGAATGATTCAGACCTTTTACTTAAAGAGATGCATAAGGTATTAAATTCCAAATGAAACCTGTCTCACTAAAGTGCTTATAAACCACAGCCACGGGGCTCTATTTTCCACAAAGAGTTCGTCAGTAGTGGTTACACATCACCCTTCGCCCTCCGACCCCTCAAAATTGCAATGTTTACATTCTCCAGATGGACCATTTTTTTCCACCAAGGTCACGTGACTTCGGACCGGCCAAAAAAACAGCAGATCATCCAGCATGGCGGACGCCAGGGAATCGAAAAAGAGTTAAAAAAAACAAGTTTTTTGTCATCATCAGTCAAGAAATGCATCAAAATTGCACGAGAAAAAGCAAGAGGAGCTGCTCGCGTTTATATTAAGGGGCAAATCTAAAAAACTAGGTCACGATGAATACTCAGC
>JAPSES010000115.1:4718033-4732872 GCA_029822895.1 Maxillicosta whitleyi
AGATTGATAATAGTCTTTTATAGGAATTGATACGAAGGCTTTTAAATTTATGACATTTTGAATTTACTACCTTATGTATCACTTTAAGTAGAAGTACTAATACCACACTGAAAGTACAAAACTACTCATAAAAGTCAGTAAGATATCGCAACATATTTAAATGAAATAGCCTAAAAAACATAGTCATTGTTCAGTGAATCAACCCCATCACTACCGTATCAATGTTTATGTTTCCTTTTAGTGTTCTAAATGCTTTAATATCAAACCATCTATGAAAAATTATGTCACGTACCTTCATCTACTACAGACAGATAAGATCATCATAACTGTCATGTGAGAATTAACTATCTCTAAATATTGGCTTCTCACAAGCTCAAAAAAACAACACAGTTTCTGGCTTTGTGTCAAAATATTCGTAAATTAAACCAACAAAATTCATATTGTCTATGTCTGGTGTCAAGGTATGATCAACTGATCATGTGTCTGATACGGAAGAAAGCTAAATAAGCTATTCTCAGATTAGTTCATTTAGTTTGAGAAGGGGAAGAAAAGTACCAATGCATAGGGGAAAAACTAAGCTTTTGTCACAAATAACCAAATTCAACATATTTGCATTTACATATACATGTGGAGTAATGTTGAGATCCTCTGAGATGTAGTGGAGTAGAGGTATACAGCTGCAGAATAGAAATAGTAAAGTATTATAGTAAAAAAAAAAAAAAAAAAAAGTTATTAGTTTTTACTAGTATAGTAAAAAAAACAAAAAACAAAAAAGAAATAGTAAAGTAAAATGAAAGTACCTCATATCTATCCATTTACAGTACACTACCTGCTAATATAGACATTTACAGAGTTATTTTTGCAATGTAGCCTAGAACCTGAGGCCCTACATATTGCATAGATACTGCACATGAAATAGGAGAACATATTAACTAGTATTTATTCATAAACTGTACATCTTATTGCCAAACACATGAAACTTTATTGCCTGTTTCTCAGACCATTGCCAAGTTGTTTATCACCACCCTGAGGCAAAGCATGTGTCAACATCTGCATACCTTCAGTCACCAAGTCTCAGACGCTGCTAGCTATGCGTTTTTTTGCTTGTAAACATCTGCTAACATGCGCCAAGAGGGCAGATGTCCAAACGGCAGGGTGCCCGACAGCTCTACAAGTGTCACCCACGCTAAATGCAGCTGCATGTCCGGGCAACGGAGCAGGTGTTGATCCCCAGCACCTCCTAGGTCTGCTCAACTCATCACTCATTCATTTATTTTGTTGATGACTGCCAGCTTAGGCCAGATCGAGCACATACTGTATATGCAATCTACACATGACTTGAGGTGTTGTTTATTACCGCTAATCGGCACAATTTAAGTCTCAAAAAGAAATCCACCAACATACGCTGATTTTTAATCCCTCCGTAATTTCCGCATTATATAACTAAATATTTATTCATTTGACCTCCGTGGTAATGTCTGTGTCTTTCAAACACCCAGACCTCTTTGTTAAGATTGTAAAGTCTCCAAATCCACGCCGAGATACCCGGATGATGTATGTAATTTTCTCAGACTTAAAATGACTTCCAACCCTGGCGTTACACAGCTGTTTTCACAGGCTGAATAGTACCCTGCATAACTACAAAATGAAGTTTGACATGTTTAATTGGAGAAGTGCACCTTCAGCCATAGGACACTGGCAGCGTACAATTCAAGGCAGACGGCACTATTGCATGTTTGTCATCTGTGAAGATCCACACATAACTATATTATTTCCCTGTATAACGCACGGTCCCATGTTTTGCTTTGTATTATCATCCTTTTCTTGACTTAGGTCTTTGTTTATTTTATATTGAAATAAAGTAGTTGACAGAAAATATGAATGTTTGCATCTGGTGAGAGTAGCATATTGTAATTATTATGATTATTCATTCTTTTAAAATCATGCCACCACTGTAGTATAATGTTTAGTATGATGTATTGTTATGCTAGTTCTCCATTGAACTTGTCACTACCTGAATCACGTGAAAATACTATTTCCTGTCACCAACATTTTGAAATATAATGTGACATTGATTTAATTTACATCCATTTCAGATGGTGTGTTACATGATTCTCATTATTCTTTTATTATAAAAATATTAAGAATATATATATATATTTTTTTTATTATAAAGAATGTCTAATCCTAAGTGTTACCAAAAAAGTTGGGATTTTTTTTTTTATTAATTAAAAAAAAATACACAAACATAAAACTGGTCAGAAATCATTTGACTTTACTAAACATAATACATACATACCTATTGTAAATTCCCTTTCTGTCTGACTTGACAGATATGGTTGAAGTTTGCTGCTGTTAGCTTGCTAACACTAGCTTCGCAGCTAATATTAGCTTACTTAACCGTGTCAAAAATTAAATTTATTTTAAACATTTTTAATTAAAAAAAACAGTAAAACCAAATGTAACTTTTATATTCACCAATTGTAAATCCCAGAAACTGACTAAAATTATTCTGGTGACAGGAAGCAGCATTTTCACATGTTATTTGGTTAATACAGTTCAGAACTTATAGCAGAAGAGCCAAACAGTGAAAACTATTTGGAAATAACTAACATATAAAATATGTTGTTCCTTATTTTCACCCACCTGTTGTTTTACAACTGAATGGGAGCAGTTTTCACCATTATGTAAGATAATCACAGTTAGCTCAAATACTCATAATAATGTAATGTGTAATAATTGTGACAGTTCTAATGATGATGCAAGTGAAACAAAGAAAAAACAGTGTTAATTTGACTTCTTAAACTACACCCGGTGTTCTATTAACTAACTTTAAGCAGAATTCTGTTAACTGCCATATGTGACATTATGTACCACTGAATGTCTCTACTTTCAACTTACTATTTACTTCTGATTTCCAATATGACTCTGTTCAGATCAGCACTAGAGTAAATTCAAGTTTGTTAATATGCTCAAAGAGTAAAAAGAAACTTTCAGAAATCATTTGAGAGTTTTCATAGGCCTACAGCTTGCACAATAGCAGAGATAAAGTGGTAAAAGCCTCCTCCACACTGCTCTGGCAAGTATCTGACCACTCCGTCTCCGTTTGATAGTTTCCTCCTGATGACTCAGTTTTGGCTTGGCTCACCTCGCCTGATTCCAGAGTTGCTGAGGGATGAAGGGATGGAGGGAAGGGCTGCTGGTAGACAAGGGCAGAATCAGCTTTGTTTACTCTCCACAGTTCCACTCCTGGGCAGTCGGCCCTTGGCTGTCAGAGTCGGAAATGAACTTTCAGGTTTTACCCGTGTCTATGCGCTGTGCTCAGACTCAGTGGGAGTAAAAGCTTTGTGTTCTTTAATCTTACTAATCCCTTGTCACATTGCAGGAATTTCATCCTAACCTCAGTCTTGTTTGGTAGGGGGGGGGGGGGGTGACTATAGAGATTACAAAGTACAAAATAATTTTTAAGACTCCACCCTTTCACCCCCACAACACGCACCTTCATTCCCATATCCGCCACTCCTCATTGAATTACCCAGATCCCCCTATTGTTTATGTCTCTGGAGCTCCTCACTCAGCACAGCCTTGCGCCTACACTGGACCCTTTTCTCTTATTCCTTCATCACCCTTTTCCCTCCCTCCCTCCCTCCTCCTCTTTCCTCAGACTGCGGGCCATGACTTTGCTGCATGGCAAACCCGTCCACTGAGGTTTATTTAAATCCAACTCAGAAGTTTACTTTACCATAGCCCTATCTAAATAGAACCTGCCACCTCTTTTACGCCAGCGCAGCTCTCCATTAGCAAGGCAAACAGCCCTGTGTCACTGGAGAGAATGTATACAGTCGCAAAGAACAGAGAGCGAAGCAGAGAAGGGGGAGAGACTCCATCCTGCAATCCATCTCTAGTGTTTCCTGTAGGGACTCCTTACTGTTTACTCCGGGACTAAATTGCCCCTGCTCTTCTGGATATTGAGGGGTATTCTTGTTCTCTAATACAGAATACAGCTGGAAGGCACATAGGAAACCAACGCACATGTCAGTTTTTACCTTCCCACTGTGGCCACACACCACAGCAGCTCCAGCATTCCTTAAGTTAAGTGTAATCACAACGGTTTTGTCGTGGCTGCACACAGCACACCGCCGCCGGCAAGGCAACAGGGACGGAAGAAGTCGTCTGGATATCAGGATTTAAAAACGAGCATTTGTGCAATTACTATGTGTCTTTTAATCTACAATAAAGAAGACTGCAGTTAATATTCAATCAGCTCTTTAAGAGGCTTCTCAACTCTTATAATGACCTCAGTGAAACTTTTAGCAAAGCAGGAATATTCATTTCTTTCATTTTTTTTGTATTCTTTTTGGAGAGGGGATGGAAGTCATTAAGACATGATTACAAATGGGTCTTAATGAAAGGGCAATTAGAGAGAAACTTTGACCAAGCTCATTAATTCTAATTCAACACAAACACACTATGCTCAGGACCAAAAGCCAGCTTTCCCTTCATTAAAGAGAGGATGGTAATTGCCTTGTCCTTTATTGGACACTTGAATAATTTCAAATGAAGGGGGAGGACAAGGGGAGGATAAAGCCTAAAGCACATCATTTGCCATATACTTATTGGTTAATCTCCTTTTATAATGGAAGTTTCGCCACAAAGGATCTTCACTGAGCTTTGAAACATATGTGATGTGATACTTGAGGAGAATTTCAGCTGCCACTCAAAGTTCTGATTTGGGTTTTGATGATACGCAAACAATTTCTCTCCTTTGTCTTTTGTTGTCAAGTCAGCATTGTGAGTTTATTGTCTTGACGGCTAAACCTGGGCTGCTCCCCTCCTCTGGCGAAGGTTCACTGACTCCGCTCTAACAGAGTGTCACCCGCAGCCGAGGACGAAACGCTCTTCCATAAACACAGCACTTCTCATCGACGCTCCGCTGCGAGAGCACAAAAAAAGCCAGTGACAGATTGTCATAAGCGACTAAGGCGGAGTGAGAAAAGGGGCTGCTGGGGCCTGCTCCAGAGGTTTGTGAATTGCTAATGTGGAACATATGAAGCCTGTGCCGGGGCCGTGACTGCCAGATTTCATTATGCCACCTCTTTCCCCGCTCATGATCTCACTGCTCAGGCACGGTCGTCTGCAGCGAGGCCCGCAGTTACATGATAACTCTGCAACGTTTCAGAGTGTGTGAAAGATGCTCAAAACGCTTCGCTGTTTGCAAATGCATAATGAGTGTGTGCAACTTTCCGTGAGTGAATACAAGCACGCCTACTTCATGTATGATAATGTTTGTGTTGCAAAATGGACAGTGCAGTGTGGTTTACATTACGATTTGCATCTTTCTGGCCTCAAAAAAATGCCATTTGATGTACTTACACCAATACTCTCCTTTGTACTTAGTCTCAATGTAAGTGTTTTAAGTAGGTATTTTATTCTTATATTCTTATAATCATTTTGCAATCACTCATATATATCATGTGATATACTATCTGACATCAAAAGGAAAGAAAATCCATCTACAAGTACCAATTAACAAATAAAATTATGTGCATTTTATTGCAAAAATGCCTGGTGAGGCAAAAGACTCTAGTGAATTCTCTTTTAAGGAAGGTTTTGACTAATTGGCATGTGCCCCTACATTATATTAACCGATGTGTTTAATGCTTGTGAGTCTGCTTTCCTTCAGAACTGTGGCACTGGCCTTCTTCTTTTTATCTGGCAATCGAAAGAGGAAACCAAAAGGCCCAGTATAGACTAACAGTGGTCTGGAAGCTGGCTGTCTTGTGAAGGCAAGTTCCCCCTCTGATCAATCCCCTCACACCCCGTCTCCCATCGTGTTTGCTTACACTGAGACCTCAAGCTGTTTGGACATGTAAATAACACTTTGGGAGACTGTTTTGCTAAGCTCAATGGGAGTTGGTGTTTACTTTTGGAGTGCTTTGCTTAATTACAGGTCCCAGATTGTTTCAGGTCTAATGGCCTAATTACCACTGTATAAATTAGCCTAATGTTCTTGCTGTGCAGAGCTTTCTCTACTGTAAAAGGTGCCTAGGAACTAGAAAAAAAAAGATTAAAAAGGAGGCTTTTATTCTGCTAAAAGCAGCAGTATCAAGAGAGAGGTGAAAGCAAGCAGAGAGGTTAAATAACTGAAGAGTTTTAAGTGTTGGCGCGCCAATCTTTTTGCCATTCATCATATCCACAAGGCTGGCACATCACACTCTGCCCTTCCTCTATAAATCAATAGATTTTTCTCCCCTTCTTCCGCTGTGTTCTCCTCTGTTTTCACTTTTTCTGTCTCACTTGCTCAATTGTTCTCACACCCTTAAACACAAACAGTCTTTCCGCGGGTAAATGTAATTAGCATGGCAGAGAAGAAAAGCTGAACAAAAGAGAGAGAAAGTGAGTGGTAGAAAGAGAGATGTCAGCTATGCGCGATAACAGACTCTGTGTTCCGAGTATACATTCCATTGCTTCTCACTGTCAAAAGTAATTTGTTTGTCTAGACTGAACAAGTCGGTCAATGCCCATCCTTTCTCTTCATGGTTCTACAAGTCTGTGCATATTTGCACTAAGACTTAATGTTTTAGTCAGGTATTTCTTTGTGCCAATATTTGCAATGTTAAGTACAGGATAACTTTTCACCAGTCAATAGAGGGTTGACTTTACCCTGTGATTATAATGATGCAATGTAGATTTTTGCAGCTGTATATTTAGTGCATGAGTATCCATTTGCAATATATTTATCCAAACTTAAATATAGTTAGTAGTTCTAAATTTAGCAGCAGAAGTCAAGCAATGAAGTTCAAGTTACAGGTCCTTCAACTCCCCTTCTGCATAAATCACACATATCTTAATGGAACCGCAGCATCTGCAAGACATTTACCAAACTAAGTCTTAAAAAAAACCACACAGCACTACACGTATATGTGCAATACTAAAGAGTATAGCCCGCCAGCACCATCCCACCCCAGATATGCCCCGTTTTTCTTCTCTTCCCCACCTCCCATCCTCCCTGTATCCCAGTATGGATGAGGGAGTGAAGGTTATTTCACAAGGCCTCAGTGGAACGCCAATCCATCTCCTACATTTGGTGAATTTCTCCAGATTGGGATAAACTGGGGAGCAGAACAAAGCGCTGTGTGTTGGCCCTCTCCCCTCACTCCAGCACACTCTGTATACCCGACCCCACCCTCTAACCTCCTCCTTTGGAGATTTACACAGCAGTTTAGTAGCTGAAACACTGAGATGCACCTCTCTCAACCCTCTCTCTCCCATCTGTCTATCTCATCTCAAAACAGCTCTCAGAGAGGTGGGAGTTGATTTAAAACTGAAGTTAACTCACCGGGACTTTGCTACATTTATTTTGCTTTGACTCCCCCCTGTGTGATTTATTCGACTTGAATATAAGACTTGCTTTAGGGTTTGATCTTTTTTGAGATCTTTATTTAAGCATTAAAGGTCACAGAAGAAATAAAAAAGGGGTGTTTCGTCTGCGAGTATAAATTGTATTTTTTTTGTGTGTATGTGATGAATATGATTACCAACATTATACACTGATATAATACAATTTTCTGATATACTGTTCTAGGGTCATATCAGTGATGGTGCTCTCGATTGAAATCAGGCCATGACAAAGTGACCCTCTATGTCACAGATAGTCCCTCAGTGCAGGTAATACTGAGGCAGCGTGTGGCTGTGTGATAGAAACTGTGATATTAATACAAATGTAAAACATATTCATACATAGACTGGAAGCTGTACGACACTAAAGCGTAGGTCTTTTAATTTCTGGTTCACTTACGGCCTCATGAATTTCAGGGTTATCTACATCCTTAACCTGTACTGAAACTCCTGCAGATGCACATATTAACTTCCTTCATATATTAGAATTAAACACATGAATCTGGGACATTTTTGAAACAAGCATTAGACATAGTCAGCACAGGCCCCTAGAGGTATATGACCATTATTTGGGCTAATGGTGGAAATTGTGTGTCACAGAGGGAAGACAAAACCCAGTGTCACAGCAGTCAGACAAATGGCTGCCGGGCTCTGCAAGGCCAGACAGGAGCCAACGCTTCTGGACCAATTAGGTCTTACAAGTGCAAAAACATCTGGAATTCTGCGATTCTTCTTCCCCTCCACTTTCTGTGCTCTTTCCTTCCCTGTCACCTTACCCTCTCTTTCACCCTCGCTCTTGCTCTTGCATCGTCTTCCTAATTCTTTTAGTTAATCCCACTTGCCGTCTATCTCTTTCTCATTGCCTCTCTCATTATTCAACCCGCATCCTCCTCATCTCTCCTCTTTCCCTCCTCACAGCATCCCAAAACAAGGACAAAGTTGTAATCCATTTACTGCACCACTGTCAACAGATTCCACCCAAATAATCCTAAAAGACTTACAACCAGGCCTAGGTACTATCAAGGGACAGGGAGGAAAAGAAAAAGGCCAAATGCACAGGGGAAGGCAAGTGAGATCCCTAGAGCAAGAAGGAAGAGAATACACAAGGAGAGTGGAGAATGGAGGCAACAGACGGAGAAACTTGTGTCACAGTGATTTGAGTCTTTGTCACGCAGGTGGCGCCCAGGGGTTCCCTCAGCCTGGGCAGAGAGACAAACTGGGGCCCATGTAAACCTTAAAGAGGATTAACCCTGCCGGAGCGCTTTAATGAGACCTGAAAGTGCCGGGCACCGGAGAGCCCCACTGATTGAGCCGCGCTCGAGTCGGCTCCCAGCGGTCCACGGGCCCAGTAGCCCAGCAGCACTGCGGCAGCCCCGTGGCCTACAGCTGCCCGCTCACACTGAGCCACATCAAAGCAGGCTGTCTGGGAGAACCCCGAGACAGGGAGGAGGGGAGAGCGGGCATAGGGGAGGTAGAGAGTGTGAGTGAAGGAGAGGAGAGGAAGGAGGGAGAGCAGGGTGCCTGGATGGAGGAATCCCTTATCTCCTCCTGAGAGGATGCTGCTCTGTGGTGCGAGATTGTCTGGAGCTGCCACCTGTCCCAGGCATCTTTGAAGGCAACATTAAAGCCTGTGATGGGCCTGACCTCCTTGAGCTCCCATTCTTTTATGTCTCTCTTCATTTTCTGCTTTGTTACACCCCCCCCCGCTCCTCCTCCTCCCCCACTCTAGCTCTTCTCTCTCTTCCTCACCCCTTCTGTCTCACTTATGCCCTCAGACTCCAGCTCCCTTCCTCTTTTCTCCAGCGATATCTTACATTTCACCAGGCTGTTAGAAACATTTTAATTATACTGTGTTCATCAGCCTCCTCCTCGTGTAGAACAATATATACTTGTGGCCCTTCAGAGACGAGAGGAAGATACGGGTTGTTGGCTGAAGGGATGAGGGCGCTTATCTTTGCCACGATGTGAGAGGAATGCAAATACAAAGAGGAGCGATGAGATTTGGATACGCGGGAAACAAACATGTCATAGGGCATGAAATAACTGATTCTCCCACAGCAGAGGTGATTATCCTATTGGAGGCTATAAGGTAACTTAAGGAGAAGAGAAAAAGAAGTAGTGGTTTTAACCAGCCTTGAGAAGTCCCCTGAGCTTTTTTGTTTCATTTGCCAATTGTCTTTTTGCTGAAGTTGATTCCCCTTTAAAATGGACAATACACAGCAAAGCTTCATTTTAATCACAACACTACTATTGTTCTAATTTGCCAGTGACTTGACTCAATAACCAATCTCCTTCAAAAAGAACTAAAACATACAGACAGATGTTGCTGCAGTGATACCAAGAAATGCTGAGTATTCGTCTTTGAACGTCTTAAGTTCTTCTTAATTCTTCTTTAGCCTGTTCACATTTAATCTTGTCATTGTTAATAAGAGCTGCCATTTTCTGCAATATTCTGTTCAGACGCATCAGCTTTGTGGTAACAAGAGCACCACATGACCTTAAGATGGTATGAAAGTGCATTCTTGAAGCACTTCAAACTCTGCTTAACCCCTTTAAATCATCGAGCACTACAAAAGCAGCACATACATGTGAGAATATGGCCTATCTTACAGCATGAGATGCCTCTAATAAGCTGTATAAAAGGGGATCATCTGATTATCCCTGGTGCGCTGGACCAAGGGGCCACAGCAGAGCACAGGCGCATGTTGTTCTTTCTTGATGAAAGGAGGTGGATGGAAGGGATCCCTCTTCATTGCCTGCAGTGTGCCCCAGGCTTCTCTGTGCCGGCACACTGCTGGGGGACTACACCGTGCCACCACACTCAAAAAGCCAATATTGAAACAATCACAAAGACAAACACTTACCCTTGAAACAGGCACGTGTCTTCTCACCCCAGGCTCTCCCCTCTGTACTCCCCAGTTCTTTAGGAGGGAAGAGGTTTAAACCTGATTCCCATCCAGTGCTTGTCATGTTCAAACCAACAGGAGACCACAAACTTTGTTCGAAAGTGCAGTATCTGAACAGTGATGTAACTCTGCTCCTTCTAAACACATACTCTCTTGCAGCTCCTTTTCCAAGACATAAGAAAAAGCCCATATGAATCGAGTGACCAAGCATTGTAATTAACTATAGAGGCCAGGGTCATTGTTGTGTGGATCACGTTCACTTTGGTGACAGCTAGCTCATTCAGTTCAGTGGTCAGCTGCATTTTGATATTGAGGCAGACAGACTGACGCCAGGCCAACGACTGGGGTGCTACGGCCGAGTAGACCTGAGATCAGCTCTGCACAGCAGTTTGGAGTTTAACCCCTGTGACTGGACACCCACCACCCCCACCACACCATATACTCAGGAACAGATTTTCAACCACAGCTAAGTGTTCACACTTGCTTCCCTAAAGCATGGGGCCAGTGTGATCCAGGTAGCAGTCACCTCTGGCCAGGCTCAGAGAGAAGGTTTACTGCAATACATGTGAAGGAATCCTTCAGCCAAGCTATCCATACCTCCACTGCCTCTAGCTTAGCAGGCTTGGTTTATGAGATCAGTCAAGGACGGCATGGCTTTGGTGTAGGGATTAGGCCTTGGCAGCCAGATCAGGGCAAGATTTTTTAAGAAGTCAACCCAAAGAGTATTGGGTTGATGGGCAACCACTACAGCTTGGAAAGACACTTAATATGTCTGTTTATAGTGACTTACTGTATCGTACAGTACAGCTACAAAACCAAAATACTTACACAATGTCTGTAAATCTTTCTTTTCACAAATATTCTCATGTCCCCTAGCAATTTAAAAATTCGTAGGAAAGCCATTGAAACTGGTTTGCTTTAAGTCCCTCTATGGGTGTGTTTTGGTTTGACAAAGAAGAGCAAGTTTAAGAAAGAGGCACTTAAAAAAAAAAAGAAGCTCCCCTTAGAAAAAGCAAATACTGTACTTTGCCAGTAAGTGGGATGACTGTTGCTACAGGACCACTGACCGGCTAATCAGTGCACAATGCAAACAGATGTTGTTGTTGTTGTGCATCCCATTCACACTTCTACACAATTAAAATCTTAAAAAAGACTTCTCACTCATTAATCCTTATCCCAATCCTTTCTTCTTATCCCACAGCAAAGCCCCATGTATTAGTGTTGTGGTAAGAAGGATGTGGACTCTTATCCAGTGTTTGCCCAAGAAAAGCGGCTAAGACTCAGGCATCACCATGATTAGCTAATGCTAACAATAGGGGCAATGTTTCCTCCTTTCTACACTGAAGTGGGTGTAAAAACCAGAGTAAACACTGTCTTGGGCCATGGACGAAAGAGGAGTGGGAGAGCAAAAGTCTGGGTGAATAGCAGAGATTTACAGAGAGCACAGACCCCTGAAGATAAACCCCTCATGCTCTCCTCTTGTTCAACTCCCACGCCTCCCAGAGCTTCGCCACCACGTTAATGACCTAGTGGCCAGGTGTGGGGAGGCTGCAGGTGCCGTCGCATTTAGGCACATTAAGCACTGACAACACACCAGAGCTAAGAGTAATCGGATTTACCTGGTTGTCTGCTGCATGGCGTGGTGCACTGTGCAAGCACAGCACAAAGGCTTAGGGCCCCCTCTCCATCACAAACACACACACACATGCACACACCTGGGATGAATTTAGGAGGTGACAAAACCTTCACAGAGAGGGACTGCCGCTGGTGGAGTAAGACCTGTGTGTGTGTGTGTGTGTGTGCTCACATGTGTATGGGACCAGAAACCAGAACAGATGCCGTTGGCTTCTTACACCTTGTGGCGGCAGATGCTACAAGCTTCTGGTTCAAAGCAGAGCACGGGAAAGGGGGAGGGGGCCTTGTGAAGGTTTTAGGGGGAACCCTTTCGATCTGCTGACCCTCAGACCGCTAGAACTCATGAGGTTTGAGCTCTGGAACTAGTTGTAATCAAGCAGAATGGGACCGCTGCCTTTTGGGACGCCCCATGTCCTTAACACCTGGGGCCTCTTGGAGGTGTTTTACACAGCAGTGGTCTCATCTCAGATCATAAGTCTTTCCATGTAGTCAGGATCAGAGACCTGACAGCAAACCATCGACAGGAAAACACACTAACAGATAGCATTTTAAAGGCCTGATTTCTATTACCTTTATGTTTACTTCCATTATTATCTGTATATAACCAGTACCTACTAGTCCTAAGGACATTTGTGTAATTATTGCTCATTTCATTGTACTCATGTTACATCCAGTGGTGGGCTACATTTACAATGTTCAGGGGTTCATTTTTTAATGGATGGTAGCATAATATCACAAAAATCTTCTTCACAGACTGCAAAATCTGCCTGTATTATCCAGCAAACTCAGGCAGATGCCTTCATTTAGGTGGAAACACAATGACAGCAGCAGAGGCAGTGATGATCCCATCACTTTTCACAAATCTCCCCATTGTCTCTCGTAAAATACTTTTCTACAGTTACTATCCAAAGACATGGGAATTAAAATGGCTAATTTATCTTAGGGCTGATGAAGCTGACAATGATGAACATATAATAATTTTAGTCATTTAGAGTTTCTCTTCGTGGTTTTAAGTCTAAGGAATATATTAATATTCTAAACTGCATCTTTCCACAATGCATTTGCACTTTCTACAGTACATCATCTTCTTGCTAGCCTATTAAATTGTTAGGCTCATAGACTCTTCATGACTTACCAACTGAATACCAAACATTTGAAGCAAACTTCCCATGTCAGAATTATCAGCCTAGCTTTTTTTTTTTTTTTTTTTTTTTTTTTATCTAAGTGACAGGGTTTGTCCTTTTTGATTTGTTGGCAAGTTCCAATTAGATTTAAATGTGTGATGTCAGGAGCAACACAAATTTCACAAAAAGGTTCATTTGGGCTCATAAATGAACAGACTACATTTTGTTGGCCAAAGGTCAAAGGTTAAGATACATCACCACTTTTTGTTTGTTTATTATGATTATGTATGATACATAAAAGAGCTGATGGCTGACTCATCATCATAAACCTTAAGGACTTCCTATTAAAATGCAGAAGGGTTTAATCTCACGGCGCCGTCCCAGTCAGCATCACTCTGCTCTCCTCCACCTCATAGGATTGCAGTCTTCCAACCTCTCGAGTACCAATGCACAACTAAAGCCTCTTAAAGCTCCGCGGCCCTTTTGACTTCTCCTGCTGCCTTTGAACTCTCCATTTCAGGCTGTGATTTTTCCACATGACCCTAAGCCTCAGTGTGACCCTCTTCTCCCGCTCTCTCCCCCCTCCTCTTCAACAGGCTTCATTGGTGTGGAACCTCCAGAGCTCCTTCACACTTACCCACACACATACATAAAATGAGAAGTGGCAGTGTTGCTGAGTTAGGTCAGGATGTAATTGGCAGTAATGTTTTGCCCTCAAGGGTCCTGTCCACAGCAGCATTGCCTGGTTTAGTGTAACCTTTCGCTTAAGGAGGCACCTCTGTGACTCTAAAGAATTCCAGCACAAGGGAGCAGTAGCTAATGAAGTGGCAGAATAAATAGAGTTACAGTAAAAGGTTGGGGTCCACTGGACTTTTCATTACTGCCTTTGGATTAAAATCACTCTGTCCCACTCTGTCTGCCCCAATTCAGAGCCAATTTAACCAAACTAAACAAGCTATCACATCAAATCCTTGTCTGCGGGCTAAGTCCTGGCTACAGTGGCTGCTGAATTAACCTCCTAATCAGCCTCTTACTCCCCAATCATCTATCTCCTGTTCTCTCTTTCCACATACACACACAGCCTCACTTTCATCCGACTAGTACCGACTATCTCACCTTTTTTTTCCGCCAAATTATCTTCGGTATCTCGCTCAAGCCACAGCTCTCACTTCACCTCAATCTCTCAGGCTTCATCTCCATTAGTCTCTCTTTCTCTCGCCTCCTTTCTCTCACACAGTCTCCCGGTCCCAGAGAGAGAGAGAGAAGCAGAGTAGGGGGTGGTGAGGTTTGACTCCGCACTGCTTTGGGGCTTTGAAGTGTGTGTTGATGAGAGAAAGTGGAGTACTGTGTTCAGACAGGCCCCTAATGAGGGAATTAAGAAGCTACGCCGGCCGTTCCCCATACTAACTTCCCAGGCGCAAAATAAGACAAGTGTGTGTGTGTGAGTGAGAGAGAGAGAGCAGAGAATGAACGCATAGGATGGGCTAATCTGTCAGTCTTAAGCATCTGGTAGTCCTGTCTCTAACCTACAGTAAAGAGACACACTTAGCCTTAGATTTTGATTGTGCTACATACATACACGTCCTTGAGTTGTATGTTCACTTTACTCGATATCTTTAAAAGGGGGCTATAATTAATATTTCTACTTTCAAACATTTAAAAATGACCTAAAATTATCATTATAATGTTTGGGTTCTGAAGTTATCCAAAAGACAGCAATATATTGGATTATAGAGAGGAATAAATTCACACCAAAGTTCCATCAGATTTAGTACT
>JAPSES010000115.1:4732972-4747971 GCA_029822895.1 Maxillicosta whitleyi
GGTTGAGACACTCTGCCGGTCTCCCATCGTCAGGAAAACTAACAGCATGGAGCCTTTGACCAAAGCCTCAGAGAATGATGAAACTGGATGAGAACCACAAAGGAACATTTGGAGTCCATGACAGTGAGTTGATTATGAGACTTATGAGTGTATATAGTTATTATGTGGTGTTATTATCGTTGCTAAGTTCACTTTTTTGTTGATCCACACTTCAAACAAAATTGCGACAGTTCTGACCTTGTTAGGACGATTCCAAATAGATCTTAAGTGTAGTTATTGACAACACAAAGTGAACAGAAAACAGAGGTGATTTGTGGTTTTACTGCAGCTGTTTTCTAACTAAAAACACACCTGAGGTAACAGAGCCATAACGCAAATTATAAGACGACACAGCTTGTGAAGATTATAACATACAATGTTATTTCAACTGACTGTCAAAATAACCGGCTGTGTGATTTGTTTGACAAATAAAAGTTGATGATACCATAAAACAGATGTGTCTAAATACCGAGTCTTATACTTTAATCAGTACGTAATACAGTCTTTGGATAAATAATGTACATTTGTTGGTGGTTTTGGTAGACATTTTGGTAGTCTTCTGGTACACGACTTCGCCCTGCTGTTGACCCTTACACACAGCACCTTTAATGCCCGCCCCCACCCCCCTGATGAATGATGAATGTACTTACAATAGTGGGAGTCCAGGTAGCCATTACGTGGATCCATGGCAAACAAAGTGCCTCGGTATGGTAGGGCATGGTCAGCTAGGTGGGGAAGGGAACCATGGAGCTCTTTCTTGAGCTGTGAGGGGCGCTCTTCTGTGGAAGTGGAGGGCTCCTCGGTCACGCTCCTGTCATGGGCACCAGATGTCGGGGCCTGGGAGCTGATAGCGTTACGCCTCTCGCGGTGGTAAGGTGTGCCTGAACTCTCATCTTCTGCAAGGAAAGAAATATGGAAACAAAGGAAGAGGATGGGACGTTAAAAAAAAAAAAGTTTTTAAAAAAGTGCACATTTCTCCTTTGCACACACACCTGAACACCCACATACATAGAAGATGCAGGTAGACGGATGAGGAGGAGATCGGATTTATGCACCTGTAACCTATTGGGCATTACTGCTGGGTTTTCCTTCCACTGAGCCATATATGGGAGTTCAGAAGCAGACAGTGTACGAAAAGACAAACAACCCAACCTGTGTATTTCATATAGTCCAGACAGCATTCCCCAATTTCTGTTCTTAAATTTTACTCTGCCTGTAAATAAAATGGATTCTCATGAAGGAGGCAAGTCAGACTTTCCGCCTGCATTCCTTGCTGCCCATTAACCAGCGTCATGGGTTGTACCAACCCCACCCTCCTACATTCTCTTGTTTGCTCCCCCCTCTTGCACTGTTCTCACACCAAATCTCTTTCTCTGTCTGAGGGCAAAATTAGAACTACTGGGGTCTCTGGGGAAAAGCTTCCTGGCATGCTGGGTAAAAGGAATAAATGTGGAGTTGAGTTCAAGGGCTGAGCTTCACCATAAAGACATGACCCCTGACCTTTGGCTTGACCCTTGAACTGACATGTACAAGGATTGACAAGCTTCCTGACCTTGTATTAGTCTTTTCTGTAGTGTGATACTATATGCACTTTGACATTAGGGCTTTGTTTGAGTTATAGGTTATAATTAGGTCATAGTTTTGTGTTTTTGGTTATTCTTAGCAGGATACCTTTACAGACAGTGAACAACTCAATCACAGTTTTTTTGTTTCACTTACAATAATATGCTTATGGTTAGTCAGAAAATTTTGTAGCTGCAGTGAAGATGGAAATCGTGGAAATTACTTCGCTCCAGTGGTTTCACACATCCAGTTCAGTTTACTCTTCACTGAACGTAAAAACATTCTCCTTTATTTGGCCTGATTACCACAGTCTGGTCTATTCTCTGAGCCCTGATCCCTTCATTAGCTGCTATGAATGGTCTCCATGTTCAGCCCTGGTTATGTGTAATTATGATTTCCCCATTGAGGGTGTTGGTCATTGGTACACCTCAGCGCTCCTGCTTGTGTTAATGTCTCTCACTGTGAACCTGGCAAAATGCCGCTGTCCTGGCGCCAGAGGTTCTGTACTATTAGCAGCCTAGCAGCGCAGGGCTCCCCCACCATGCACTGCAAACCAACAGCATCCAACTGCCAATTAAGAGCAAAGCAGAGGGCCAGATTAAAGAGCCACTACCTTAAGCACTGAAGAGGGGCTGCTATAGTGCTCCACCACTTCAGAGAAGAGGAGAAGTAATCAGAAGAGGGGGTTAAAAGAAAGAAACAGAACAAGAGAAATGAGATTGCGAGAGGAGGAGAAGTAACCCACAGGTCCCACTTTTATTCCCCTCACTCTCCCACATCTATTACCTGCATTTGGCCCATTCGCGTCCCTGCGCAGCATTGGCAGCAGATTCAAGGATTTTTAATGCGGAACTGACAGCCAGAGACGCAAGCTGCTATCATCCCAAGGAAATGACAGTGTCAGTTATGATATAAGTATTTAATCCTATACTGCACAGCCAGTGATCTTATTAAGGGAATAATGGCACTTATACGGTTAAAGCTGGATTAATAGGTCTGCTCTTGCAAAGCGCAATATTAACATAAAGGGATTTTGGAATTGGGTTCATTTCCTGACATGGATTGAAGCAAGTCGCGACTGTAAACTAGTCTGGTAGAAAGCACTGTTAAGGGAAGAGCGTGTAGCTGGGTGTAAGAGCAGGCATCCACTGTGTACGGTTGTCTCTTTCACATCTAAAAAATTGAGCATTACATCTGGCAAAGAAAAAAAATCTGGCTACTTATTTATGAGCTCTTTTTTTTTTGCTTTCATACAGATATTTGATGTTTTATAAATAGATTCATCACAAGGGCCAGAGATGGTATAGCAGTTAGGCCATCAAGTGCTAATACCAGCCTAAAACATGATCTGCCTGACATACAGAAAGCCACTCAGGAGACCCAAATGCTTACTTAAGAATATACTATATATGACTACTTTTAGATTTTTTTTCTTGTTCACTCTTTCCCCTTAAGCCCTATTGCTCTTCCTTTCTTTTTCCTTTCTTTCTCTGTGACCCCCAATGCTTTTCAGATTTATCTCCTTCCTTCTGGGGAGGTCAAGCGACTAATGGTTCAATCACAGTGGTGTCACAGTCACACTACCCCCCTCCTGACACCATGGCAAACTCACAGGGGGGTTCATCATTTGACAATATACCACATTAAGGGGCTTCATTAGAGGTTCACAGCACCTTAAATGGTTAAAGAAACACTCAGCAGCACAAGGGTCAAGTGACTCCTTGGACTGTTGAAAGAGAAAAAAGCAGTCTTGTGTAAGGCCCCTCCTCTTTTCAACCTGCAGCCGAAAACTTTCTCTGTTCTTATAACATGTCAGGTATCTGTCAAAAACTGGCTAATGAAGATGGAGAAGACACAGGTAAACACATGCAACTTTTAAAAGTTGAACCCTGCAACACTTCTCTAACTCTGACCATCCGCCCAGCAGACCCTCTCCCATTTTCCCTCCCTCATTTTTCATTCCTCTTTTATTTCCCCTTCTTTTCCCATGGTTGCTGCATCCAGTCCTCTACCAGTTAGCTGGTCTATTCAGCCCAACACAAAAGCAGCAGGCCGGTCCTCTGTGGACCAGAGGAAAGCATGCCTCTCAAAAAAATCAGAAAAAAGAACTATCCCGCTCTCTCTCTCTATGGTGATTGAATTTCTTAACATCTTTTCAAAAAGCGCTTAAATGCCTGGAGGCGAGAGGAAGAAACAACCTAATGGTGGATGGGGAGCACTGAACAAATTTCAGAGCCCTTTCCTGCTCGCGTTTGAGGTTGAAAGCGAGCTCCTGCCTTTCAAGTTTCAAAGTCCTCCTTCCTCCTGCAGTGTCACTGAAGGATTTGAAAAGAAGGTAATTGTGCTCACTGCCGTCCTGATCAGAGCACACGCCCCAGCTCTAGTATTTCAGGAGCTTTCTCTGCCACTATAATGGTACCTGGTGCTCCATTCCTGCATTCTTCCTCTCCTACTACTCTTTCTTTCTGCTCCCACACTCTCTCGCAAACCCTCTACAACCCTCTCTCTCTTGCTCTCCCTCACTTGCTCTCTATCATCTTTTCACCCCCAGCAAGCCACTCATTAAATGCTAAAGCCCAGGTTTCTCCCTTTTTTCCCCCTTGTCCAGGGTCCCCATTGTAAAACTCAGGTCCGAATACCTTCAGAGAAAACTCTATCCGTGGCCTTTAATACGGTCATATAAAAGAGAGCATGGATGCAGTGACAAAATGAAATTTAAAAGAGATAATGAGATATGGAGTAGGGCCAGTTCCTTGGGCTCCAGGACAAGGGGGGACTAAAGTTAAGGGTGCCCCACCAGTTCAAAGAATGACAAGTGAAACAAAACCGCTTGTTGTTTCTGAAGATATTTCTACAGGCAGAGGTTAAAAAAAAGGGATTACTGTTCCTCCACAGGCAAATCATTCCTTGACTCTCAAACATCTGATCTGCCCTCCAGCCTGAACTCTGTCAGGGACATGTATGTTTCAGGGGTGCACAAAGGACCCATGCACATTGTAACTTTTTCCCTGATGCCCCTTTCTGTAAAAAGCCTAAACATCAGAGATGTTGTTGTTGTACCTCAAAGCCAGAATCAGACATAGACCATGTTACCCCTTCGAACTTCTCAAAGAACTGTTGTCAGTGGCACAAACAGCTTTTGGCTGGGGAGCACATGGGGAGTGAACAAGGAGGAGAGGAGCGGAGGATATACAGTGAAATCACAAAACACTTCTTCAAAGCTCCTCTCCTCCTGTGCAATAATCTCTTGCTCCTTTTTTCTTTCTCTTGCAAATCAACTCCCGGGAAAGACTCAAGTCTCCCCAATTAACAATGAGAGGGGGATGAAACATTCCAGCAGCTGGCTAGAGTTTAATAAGAGCACCTCTCCAAGCAGCTTAGGCTTATGTACCTGATTCACTGGCCCTGGCATTGGCACTATAGACAGAGGGAATCATTCACGATTAGCGCAGGCTGAAAGAGAGACCGCTCAAACTCAACCAAACCCAACACAACAAGAGCACAAGAGATTATGGCAATTGTGTGAGGTATTTTTCTGATCAACTTCTTGGCTGACGGGCTCAGTTCCACAAGAGGCTGGGTTCCTTCCTTACAACAGAGTTCAGGTCTCAATCATGTAAAGGTTACAGGGCCTTAACATCTATCCATGTTAAACTGTGACATTTGAGAAAATGCTCAACAGACACATACTTAGACGGTAGAATCAGGCCATGACTTTATAATCTATGGGAGAACTTCAGCAAACATAAAGTTCACCCCCAGTAACTTTTCTCATGTTTGATTCAGTGTCTGCAGAGTAAATCTACAATGGTAACCATCAGCCTGTGACTGATGTTTGGGCAAATTGCAGAGAGAAGCATGGGCAGGTCAGGATGTTCCCTCTCCTGGTTAGCAGTCTATTGTCAGCTGCTGATTTCCCACACAGCGCCCACAAATGCCCTCTTCAATAATCATCTAAACTAATTCAACGTCTCCCACATCTCAATTTGCCTCTTAGCATCCCACACCCCAACCCCCAGCTCCACAGCCTGCAGTCCCAGCTCTTTTTCTCTGCCGCTGGGGGTCTGCTGGGACGCACCCAGCCCTCTGCATCTCACAGTCCCAGCCTCCAGGCCTCAGGGCTGGGGAGGGGCAAATCAAAGCCTGCCTGGCTCCTTGCTTCTTCCCTGCGCTCACCTCAAATCAGCCTCACAGCAGGGTTGTGTCGTGCCAAGCCTCCGCCTGCCCCTAGCTACCCCTTATTCACCCATTAGGGGCACAGGCCCACCATAGAGCGGCACCGAAACCCCACTACCATTCATCAGGGCCACATTGTGAGGGAGCAATAAGCATTGCACTGAGAGAGCTGAAAGCCCCGACTCTGAAATGCACATTGATGCTTTTTTGACCATGGATAGTTATGCTTTTAAGAATTTTCACTCAGAGGGCACCTTGGCCTGCATTCTTTGAGGAATCAAACACCAAGAGATGCATTTGATCAAAGCTTCAAAGAGAAAAAATGCCATTTAGAGCTCTGATTGGCTTACAGACTGTATTAGCATTGCTTCAGATAGTCAAAAGCCAACTATGATCAGCCATAACCTGATAGTTATTTATGCTGACCTTTGTAACAATATGAAGTGATTGCATGCTAGGGCAGAATTATGACCGGTTGGGATAGTGGGTCTTTTAGGGTGGATCTGGGCACACTGCCCACCAGTCCAGAGTGGGCCAGCTTTCCACTGGGCCTCAGCATTGGAATCCCACTTCTGACACCAGAGTGATCCGGACCAAGTCTGTGGCACTTAGATTAGGAACAGCTCGCCAAGAGAAATGGATATCCAGCCAAAGCAAAGAAGCACCGAGCCAACAGTTAGGATAAAATAGAAAAAATAATACAGCAATTTCAAGCACATCAAATATGATCCAAATGCCACTGTGGATATTTCCCACCTTATACTACAGAAAAGTAAGACAAAGTTTTAGCATTTGTAACTTTGTTCTCTAAATACTGAACCACTCATTGTGCCTAATAATACAAATTGACACAGTCTGCTTATATATGTACATGAGTATGAATTACATTGAAACACAGACGCCTGTATTAAGATAGTTAGCCAGCATTTACTAGGAGCTGGATAATTAGACACTTCAAAAGGTACCTGCCTGCTATCCCAGAGGGGGCAGGAATCGTCACCCCCCCCCCCACACACACACCCCATTTAAAAGCATGTTAACTCCTATCTGAGGCTAGCAGGCTAATTTAACTTTTGACATTTGATATCTAAGGAATGAGAGGGATCAGCCATTTAGCTGGAACAGGATTACCCCCCAACAACCCTCCTCCACATCCTCCTACTCTCCCTCCTCAACCCAAAAACCCCCTCTCCCAGTCAGGCCGGATTCATTAATTTTCCTGCTGCTAAGCACTTTATCAATGACTGTTGAACGTCTAAGTCAAAAGTGGACTCTCGCTCTCCCTCTCTCTCTCTCTCTGTGCTGATTAGGCCTTTGGATGTGCAGATGAACTTGTCTATTTCACTGGCCATGCTGTTGCTGCTAATCTGTTCTCATACCTGGTAAACAGAGGCGAAGTAGCTTCAACACTCCAATTGTATCCACACTAAAATAGGCTTCAAGCATCAAAGTGATATGAATCCAGAAAAGATGTTTTATTGTGACCATCTGCACTAAAATGGTTAAAATAATACAGAAAAAGCTAGAACAATTTTAAGTAATTGTTTTTGTTATTTATGTCACAGCTGTGTATCTGGTTTAAATATCTCTTCAATGCATTGTAATACTTTTCATGCTATATTTTACTGATGATGAGCTTGGAACTTGTTCTTATATTGCCGTCACACAGCTTAAATTAGCCAACGACATAATTTACCACATGCAGGAAAAATATGATCTCTTCTACAGACTTACTTAGAAATATCATCTTCAGGTGTCAGAAAACATTACTTTCTGGAGACGGGGCCTAAATTATAAAACAAACTAATAAATTGAGATTAGTTTAGTAGCACAAAACTTAAAACCTTACATTTGCAGGTAATAATTCTATTCATTGTAAACCAGTACAATATTTTTTAAAAGAAATGTGAACTGCCAAGTATATTCAAATATTGTCCTAACCTCTGACATATCACAGGTAGAATACTGGGAGTTAATTCGCATCTATAACTCTATATTAGTCCCAGTCTAATGCCTTCTGTTGAATGTCTACATTACAGGTTGAATCAGGGGCTACACATGAGTGTGACGGATCTGGGTTAAATGAACAGCATGCCTGGGTCTTTGATGCTGCAGCTGGTTATGCTTACTGTTTCTAACCCGTCACATTTGGACATAAGGCCTTTTTAACAGAGAGCATGACAATCAGAATTCCAAACTACAAGCCAAATGCCATAAAATAACACAACTCAACTGATTCCTTCAGTCTGCTGCCACAATGACTGGCTGTTCTGTGTACACATCATACTAACATTCAAGGCCAACTGAATCAACTTTTTTTTTTTTTTTTTTTACAGTTTGACAGATTAATTATTTAAAATAACATTAGTTCATTTTCCACTTTTTCATATTCAAGTCTTAAAGGTGCCAGTACACCTCACATAAAAATATTTTCATACCATAATCATCGCAGTTTTAGGTGAGGTCATTATTCCTGCACAGACTCCACCCCCACCTGTGATATGCAAGGGAGTGTCAGCTTAATAAACAAGGTCTAATTCAGCCCTCTCCCCCTTAAAATACAGGTGAAAGTCAGACCCCTTCATTACAGTGTCTGGAGCAGGCAGGGAAAGCGCTACAGATTAGAGGATCTCACTCGTTGGCCAAACAGACTTAACCACTGTCTGCTTTAAGGGGCTGGAGGTTGGAGGTGAGAGGGAAAAGAAAAAAAGCTCCAAACTCTCTAAGCTGCTCTGTAGTGCAATGGAAAGGCATGAACCAGAAAGTTGAGGTTTGATGCTCGGAAGTATATGTCAGGTTAAAGTGGCAATTACATTAAAAAAATAACTCTTTCTATGCTGCCACTCACTGTCAGCTGTGCTCAATGGGAGTATTTATTAAGGTATCCACATCATTTTCTGCATAAATGTGTGGAAACTGTCATTTTTGAGCTTTAAAAAAAAACAAAAAAAACTACAGGAATATTCACAATCAGCATCAATGTTGCAAACGGAATAACATTACCATGGTTAGCGCAATATTTTGCACCTTATAGAAACATAACCCCCAGTAAAACAATATGTGAATTTATTCCCTTCATAACCACCAGAGAAATCCAACCAATATTTGTAACTAACTTACTCTGGACAGTTTCCATGTTGAAAAGAGCTAATTGAATATGCATTTCTGGCCACTTCATACTGGCCCAAAAGCAAGAAAAACAGCAGCATGACACAAAAACCAACTTCATCAAGAAATATTAAGAGCAAATATTTGTTAAAATAACATACAGACGTCTACAAAAGTGGACGTAACTTCGTATTCCAAACTCGTCTGTTCTCATTTTCTGTGGCTTCTCCCTCATTGATCTTCTTACCTCAGCTTTCTTCACCTCTGTCCCTGATTCTTACATCTTACATTCTTTTCTTGCCCCCTTCCTTTCCCTTCCCTCCTGTTGCTGTCCCCCTCTCAGTAATGAGCTCTCCTCATGTATGACCTCCTGTCACTCCCGGCTGCAGAAATCCTCTTCTCCTGCTCCACTCTTTCTGTAATCTCTGCATTACTTCTTTGCCATTAATCCCACATTCCACATAAGGATGGCGACAGATATGTAGCCTTTACAATGTGGTGTTATTTTTGGAATAAATCACTGCAATGTGTTATGAATTAACAGAGGAAAAGGCCAGCTCAAGGCTACTTTAAAATTCACCTGTGGCATGCTTTCCTCCTTCCTCATTTCCCTTTTCTACATCTCACCTCTTCTATCTCACTCTCACTGTCTTCATGCTAATCTCTTGTAACTGCTTTACTGCCGTCATTCCTCATTTTCTCAGGTCTTATTCCATTTCCCATCTCTTCCCTGTATCCCCCTCATCCCATTTCCCTTACATTCCCTCACTGTCTTCATCCACTACTTCGCTCCCCTCCCACCTTCTATCCATCCATCCATCCATCCATCCATACTACTTCCCTCCCTTCCTCCCTCCCCCTCCAGCGCCGCAGTGGGACTGTTGGACTCACGCAGCCCCATGCTGAGCTGCTCCAGAGCCAAGCCAGAACAAAGAACCCATTGAGCCGAGCAGAGACATAATGTGGGCTGCCTCTGACAGCACCAAAGATGAAGTCATGAGGTCGCCAAACAGTTAATAATCACGACCCCATCGTCCAGCTGCACCAAGTGTGTACAGTTTGGTGCCGTCGAGAAAAGGAAAGAAAATGAGAGATTACGTGTCTGCGTGCATGCATGACTAAATATGTGTATCTACACTTTGCAACACATGTGTACATATCTGCGAACATGTGGATGGATAAAAAGCTTTTAAGGGCGTAATGAGATACTCCATGACACTCAAAAATGCGCTCAATCACTTTGTAAATACCACAGAGGAAAAACAAAACCTTCAGAGAATTGCACTTTTAGTTTTGGCTTTGCTCCAGCCGTGTTGAGGAACACCCACCCCACCCCACCACACCACACCCCCCAAGCCCCCCTTTCCTTATTGGAGTCTGTCTGGCGCAAAGTCTGACATGAGACACATCTCCCCGGGACTGGAGCTGTCGCTGCGAGGCCCACACTCCGAACATCATTAGACTCACAGCTGCAGGTGAGATCGGGCAGGGGAAGACACAAGGAGAGAGAGCGAGGGGTTGGTGTGTATTTGTGTCTCAGTGCCAAAGCATGGATGTGGGAGATTCAGCTCAAGAATTAATCTCAATACCACTGAATGGCCATGGCCTATTAAAATGCCTTTACAGGGCCACTTGCTTGTCAAGAGGCCTCCAGGCAGAGTTGGGTCCGGGACAGGGGGAGCAAGAGGAGGAGGAGGAGGAGGAGGAGGAGGCGGGTAGAGGATGGTGAAAGACAGCTATGCAATTGATTAACATTAGAAGGACTTGCTCAAGTTCAAATTGCATGGCCCCTCTGCTGTAAGCTACAGACATTTGTTTCCCCGCAAGTAGAATGTTTCTTTCAAACCCTGTCTCTGCTACACATCTGAGTTCAATTCTCCGCATGCCCTCTCTCTGAAAATCAATTCCTCCTCCTCTCTTCTGCTCTTTTCCTCCAGCTCTGCAAACAGACCAGGGCGAGGGGATTACACTGTCCCTCCCCAGATCCGAGCAAGACAACAAATGGTTCTTATCAACTGACACCCCCCTGCCATCCAGGAGGAAGAGGTAGGAAAAACTAGCCAAGCTGCTCCAACATGGATGTGTTTCCTGGCCTCCGTCTGCCAATCGTGGCAACTCTTTTCACACTTAAAGCCGGAGCTATTTACGAGAGCCCTGGGAGAATGCGTGCGCAGCACTGGAGGGTGGGAAGAATGGAGGGAAGAGAGCTGCTGCTTCTCAACCTCTGCTTCTAATCAATCACCAGAAATCACTGCCATGGTTTATGGCCTTTGATCCTAGCTCCTCTTTCGCACTGTGAGGAACAGAGTTGGGCGGGGAAAAGGGGAGGGGGAGCAGGGAGAAGGGTGAGAGCCAAGGCCCAGGGGGTGTGGAGGTCAGGGGAGAGAGATTAGGAGGTATAGGGCCTTTTTACTCCCTTAAACTGAAAAGAGAGCATTTAATTTAATCCAGTCAGTTCAGGGCAGAAATTGCTCTGTATTTATTCTTTAAAAAAAGAAAAAAACTCAATCAGTATTTATTATGTAATAATTTTAAAAACATGTCTCCATAAAACAGTATTATAATTGTTTTGTTTTTTCAACAGAGATTCTATTTTATTATGAGGAACAGATTTTACCATTCAGAGAGTCATATATTAATCGGTACTAAAAAAGCAGCACTTTACCCTAAATACATACAGTATTTCAGCATTTACATGTGCGTACAGATGATCCAAATACACAGATTAGTTTAAATTGGCCTTAAATTTTACTATTTCTGATCAGTCAGACACAATTTTTTTCCCATTCAGTAAATGCCTTATTGTTCACTAACAAATATTTTCTTATTGCAAAGAAATTACCAGTAGTATACAAAGAATCTGCTCATTAACATGACCTGTCTTTTGTACAGACTCCAACTCCGGTGGCAAGACCACTAGTTGCTACTAAACCCTTTCTGTCCCATTCAGACAGGACCCCAATGTGGTTAGGAGGCGTGAGCCAGTGAACAAAACACAGAGAAGAACACACCAAAATAAATTCTCCTGGCAGGGTCGGGACACTCATGCTTTGTTCCTGCTGGCAGGAGGGAGGCCACTGATGCCTACTGACAAATGGACAGAGGGCTAGAATAATCAACTACTGTTTCCCCACTTTATGGGTTTATGAGTTTATGGGGCCCTTGATCGTCTCTCTGCCTCCCTGAGAGGAGTGAGATCCAGCATGGCTGCAGGGTTCCTGGGCTGTCCAAGGTTCCCCTATCCTTTCACACAGAGCAGGATGATTTGTCTTTGTGAAGCTAGCTGTTGGTTCAGAGACTTTTATCTGACCTATATGACCTCTGACCCCCAAGCCTTTTTGGTTCTCAGCATGTCAGTGAAAATGACCTAAGGTTCTTTTGAGGATCCATTGTGATGGTCGCCACGAACCATCACAACATATTAGAATTAAAAAATGTTTAAAAAAAACACCAGTGATGAATTCTGTTACATTTCACTAGGTCCAGTATGTAAGATTTAGGGGGAATTAAGGCAGTTCTAGCCATAAATGGAGTCTAATATTTCTAACTATGTTTTCATTTATGTAAAATCACACAAAAATGACAATAATTGTGTTAGAATGAACCACATATCCAGTGTCATGGTTTATTACCATTATTATGACAAAGTGAGGCCTTAAGTTCATACATTTTTCTATCAATATTCAGACTACAGTATAATAGTCTGATTTCCCCATTAACTAAAAACAGTGCTTCTCAAATAGTGGGGCGGGCCCCCTTCTGGGGGGGGCGTGAAGTGATGCCAGGGGGGCACGTGTGACCCTGGGGAATATGCTTTTTTTGCTGTTATACAATAAAGTGTAATTGTACATCCACTACAGTAGTTGGCAGTGACACTCTCATTGTCCGAGTGTGTGCAGGTAGTATGAGCTCTATAGTGTAAGGTTTTTTTATATGAAGTGCAGTAAACAAACCCTCAAGAGACAAAATGAAAAACAAAAAATTAACAACAAATTTATTCTTTGTTGTAAGTTGAACTACATTTGTTTCTTTTTTGTTTTCTTTCATGTTAATGAGGATACAATGTAATGCAGAGGTGTACTTATAACAATTTTATAGAAAAAATGATGATTGTAGTCGCAGAGGAGAGTGTGTGGGGAGGGGCGCAAATTGTTTTCTTCTTGCTAGGGGGGCGTAACAGAAAATAATTGAGAAGCACTGACAAAAAGCACGGAACCGACAAAACAAACACTGGTTGACCGGGCAGATGCTAATTTTAAGGCCCCCATAGATGAGGGTGGGGTGGTTAATACACACTAGATTGTGGTCTGCTTTTGCACCTCTAGATGTCACTAAAAACCACACACTGAACCTTAAGGTTGTCAAACTAATTAGTTACTATTGTGGTTGTATAAGTGTGTTGAAGCTAATATGGGAAAATTCTCACCAGTAGACATCTTGGCTATTTAACCGAAAATAGCTCTGTTGTATCTGAGCTCGTTCGGTAACAACATAAAACACCTTTATACTTTGTCTGTCACAGTCATATGTTAGTAATATTGTTCCACCCAGTTGCATATTTTCCATATTAAAAAAGAAGAATGTCATGTCTGCACTATCCAAACAAAAAACAGGTGTTGCACAAATTACTAGTGTAGATTGTGATATTCATACAAGTTTGTTAATAGACTTCGGGGTTGTGAAACTTAGAAAATAAATACATATCAGAGACATATCAACTTCTACTAAGTGCATCCCATCGTATTGCACAGCAGCACTTAGTACATTGTGGAAATGCACTTGTAAACTGCTGTTCCGCTACATCTAAACTCCACGGTAGCATCTCCACAGCATGGCAAAGTCTTGATGCAGTGGCTTATATGTAGCCTCCAGAAGTGCACGAACACTGGAGCTCCAGCAGGCAAATCTAAGCAGAAGGAAACTTGCCAGACAAGAGAAGCCAGGCTGGACCAGAGAGGCCCGAGCAGCTGAGGTTCCCCCTCCGCCCCTGAGTAGCAGCGCGGCTAAGCTAATCCTGCGCCTCAGGTCCCTGTGAGGTGGCTCTGCCAAAGCCTGTCCCCCCACTGCTGCAGGAAATTGCCTTCAGTGCAGAGGTCCATGAAATGTCTGTAGCTCACCAAGGAAAAGCAAATCCACTGTGTGTGAATGTGTGTAAGCACATGGGCCAAATGTGACTTAACAATTTATGATCTACAGGTAGCTTCTATATTGATCATAAGAATCATTAAGGTGCTAAAGTGTGGCTAAAATTACACTTTCTTCTGCGTATTCCTGCTTAGACAAAGTTTTTATGTATTATTTATGTGACAAAGAGAGGTAATTTTGACACCAAAGGCCAGTTTTCCTGTGTGGGGTTGTGTGTCAGGCTCTATAACGCCTCCTACATTGTGCTGTTTGACCCATGGGCCAAGCCAGCGCTCCCATGAGGTCCCTTATCCCTCTATCAGTCCTCTCTCATTAGCCCCCACAGGCAGAGCCCAAAGCACAGTAATACAGAGGGGCCCCTGCTTCCTCCTCTGGTCCAGATGAAATACATGCAGCACAAACACACATGACAGAGATCACCTTTAAATTGCACTCAAATGGATGACCACGGCTGTTTACGTCCTTTATAAAACATTTCAGTATTTACACTTTTAATTATTTTTGATACACCTGTCAGCTTCTGTGTGTTCTGACTTCATTTCATTCACTCATTACATTATTTTTTATTTTCATTTTTTTCATATATATATATATATACCAACAAAAAGAACAGGTTATGGAGCGGAAAAAACAGGCATAAAAAGTGAAAAGCAGAGGTGGCAGGGAGAGTAGGAAGGAGGAGGAGGAGGAGGAGGAGACGGGGCAGGACACAGTGGAGAAACAGTTGATTATGAGTCCCATCAAGTGATCAATGATTTCATTAATAAGACGGATCACGCGGCTGTCATAGCTGTGACACGGGCTGAGGGATGATCCGCTCCCAACGCTCTATTTCCCCCCCACCACACACACACACACACACACACCCCAACCCCTGAATCCTCCCCCCTTTTTCCCTCCCTTCCTCGTCCTTCCAACATAGCCTCCCTCTCTGCCAACGACAAGGGAACGCCAAGGAAAAAAGGGAT
>JAPSES010000115.1:4754591-4766176 GCA_029822895.1 Maxillicosta whitleyi
TGATGTAGTACTTCTACTTTTACTTGAGTAAATATTTTGCAGGGTATTGGTACTTTTACTTAGGTACTAAACTTCAGGACTTCCTCCATCCCTGTCAAAGGTAACAATAAGGGACAAATAAATATGGTGAAACTAAACCTCTAAACTACACTATACAATATTTACATCTGACATGTAGTGGAGTAAAATAGAAATAGTAATTGTAAATACCTCGAGTTTTACTTCAGAGCAGAAAGTGAGAAAATGTAGTTAATTACATTCCACTGTTGTAACCACATGAGTTGCAGTACATTAAACATCATAGTCACAGATTTTGGTTTGCACGTTTCCATTACTCAGCTGCTAACAGACCAATCTACCCAAACTGGGCGTATACCAGTAGACCAAAATTATATTAACATGAAGCACTGCGGCTGAGCGTGCTCTTAAGAGGCGGCGCGTACCATTTGAGGTGGTGCTGGAGGCCACTGCCTTCTCACTGATGTCATTGCGCGCCGATGATCCCTTGGTCGCCACAATGGTCTCCACCCTCTTCTTCTTCTCAGCTGCTGAACTGGCCTGGGACTGGGTTTCCATGGTGATTGTTCATTCCTCAACACCTCATGGAGATGAGACGACTGGGAAAAAGGACAGGTACATGTATAAGGTTCAACTCAGGGTTCCTTCAATTTAATTTAAGACTTTTTAAGACCTTTTTAGACTACTTAGAACAGAATTGAATGCCCATTTCACAATACTGGTTAAAATGTACGACTCCTAGAACGTAGGAAAATGTACTTATTTACTCCAGTGCCTTGATTCCTAACATTCCAAATCATTTCTCAGCGTTGGCTGCAAAGTTAATGATAATTGGTTACTAAGTTCAATATCAATTGTCGGGTTGGAACGGGTGGAACTGAGTAGAGTAACATTACTTTCTTTGCAATTTGGACATTTCCCAGATGCATTTAAACACAACACGGCCAACAAGTTCATGGCAACATAACTTAAGTCCTACCATATCAAATTTAAAACATTTTAAAGACTTTTTTTAAGGTATTAAATGCAAATGTAAATTCAAGACTTAAGACATTTTAAGACCCTATGGGAACCCTGTAAATATGACATACTTTGGTTTGTATTAAAATTAAAAAATAATGTGTCTCGCTTGAGCCAAGATTAAACACTTTATCAATAAAATGCCTGAAGATCCTCCTCGTTGAGGCCCTTGTGAGAAAAACTTCAGATCTAACCTCCCTTTCCTTGACTCCCAGAGCACACCAGAGGTCAATCCAACAGCTCACCCCGATTTATTTTAACTCAAACCTGCCAGTGTCTGATCTGGTCCTGCCTTGATTTCCGTTCTCCCACACCTAAAATATTCAAACCCCCAAATTTAACTTGCTTTATTTTCAACTCTGTCACGCTAAACTTCTGACTTCTTGTCAAAAAAAGGAACAACTCTATAGATTTTATATCTCAGAATAGAAGTAAAGGCAGCTTGTGGATAAACTGATAATCCTGCTCTTGCAGTCTTTCCAGAGAGAAAGGAGAAACCTTAAGGGGATACCACAGAGAGAGAGAAACATTCACAGTCCTGAAAAAACAAGGGTTGTTTGAAGGCCCTTTTGGGAATATCATGGTGCCGGGCAATTTTTCTTTCAAAGAATAAAGGTGGTTCAAGTTAATACTGTCTGTGGGTTTAGAAGGGGTTCAGCCAACAGTCTAGCAGACATGCTGCTCAGTTCAGCACCTCTGAGGCTGTCTACAAACTTGATCTAGGTCATGGAGGTCTCTGATTATGGAGACAACACAGTGATACACCAAAGCCACTCATTTACACAAAGTACAGGACAGCTTCATTTGGTCCAATACAAACCCTTTACTTAAGACTCCATAATTCCAGGATAATTACTGGAAATATTTAGTGTGACTAACATTTTCTTTCCAGAAGAGCCCCGCTAATTACCTGACTATACTATTTAATTGTTCTCCACCCTGTAAACATGCACAGATACAAAGGCCAGCAGTAAAGTCAGCTGTAATGCAAACAGAGAGTGCTGCTCGAACTACAACGCACAGGGAGGGGAGACTGATTTTTACAAACTCCCCAGGGAGGGAAAGAGAGGAGGTGGAATGGGGGGGGGGGGGGTTGGTGGTGAAGGGTAAACTTCAGACAAACACTGTGTGCTTTGTTTGTTTTTTTCCCAACCTCCTGAAAAACCAGAGTCTGTCATCCATTCTGACCCGACAACAACATCTGTAAGCAATTGCAGGCTTACAGAAAAAAAAAGAGGAAAAAAAAACACAATGCAATTACTCCCCTACCAATCAAAACAGAATTAAACAAGAGCTTGTCCTCTAATCACTCCCACATGAATACATATGTAGCCGTCATTCCCAACCAAAGACATTTTTGTCCTACTTCCACAGATATCATCTCAAATCACTGCTGCATGTATTTGATAGACTGGGTGCTTTCATTTCTGGGGGTCTTTGCTGTATGAAAGAGTCAATCGTCAGAACATGTGTGGTGCACGTCTGTCTGCACATGCATATCTGTGCGTTTTTACACTAATAACTGATCATAGGTGCCACTCTTCCACTTTCCTCAGCAGGAATAAGAGCATGATCAGAGAGAACTTTTTAGTCTCCCTCTTTGAAACTGTCATTACATGATTTTAATGATTGAACTGGTGCGAAAGCTTTGAATAGGCGTGGAGTAAGGGGAGAAAAATCCTTTAAAGCTATACAACATGCTTTGTGAGTGCAGTAGTGTGTCTATACCGTATATACGCATGTGTGTGTCTTCTTGTCGCCTCAGGTGAGTAAGACCAGAGCAAAAAAAAAAAAAGGGGAGGGAGGCTTAAAGTGAAGTGAATATGAGGGTTAGGACTGGGGTATGTTCAGGAAGAGAGGAGAAAGCGGGGCATTCCACTGGTCGGGCAAATATTCACAAGTCCAAGCCACTGAAGCGTGTCTGACCGGCCTTTTGTGTTCCACAAGGCAGGCCACAGTTCCAAAGCAGCAATTAAAAGCAAGACCTTTTCACCCATAATCCCTCTGACCTGGACGCCCACACCCAACACTGCAGATGTCCCTGCCTCTGCTTTCACCTTTCGTGCTGCTCATTTTCACTTTGTCACACTCACCAGAAAAACAGTCTGGAGTTTACCACTTAAGATGCTCAGGATCAAGATGATGCTATCATGTGTTATCATTTAGCACGTGAAACCTTCGAAACTGAAAAGTTAAAAGACGCATGAAGGAATTCGATCTGTATGAACTGAAATGAAACATCACTATGATAATGATGTATGGTGACTAATTTGCAGACCCTGTATTAGTGATGTGTCACTAACACCCAGCACAAAAGACAGAATTATAAACAGACACCAATTGTTGCTGTTACCTAAAATATATGTTAATTTCATATTAATGTATTTTGCATGAAATGTCTGTCATATACTTCATTAAAGAAAAGAGAATGAGGCTGTATCTTCATTTGTGCTCAACTGTAATCCTTCCACACCAAAAGGGAGGCGATTAAACAGGTTTAAAATACCACAATTCAGACTGTTCCCTCAGAAAAAATAACATTCTTATTTTATAAGCACATTAAGCAAATCAATTTAACATAAATTATACGCCTTGGTGACAAAAGCACCAAGTTGAAAGTCATCTGAAAATTGTAGACATCAAAGTGAAACACTAAAATAAACTTTTGCTTTTGATAGGAAAAAAAATCATTTCTTTTTTTTCTTCAAACACAATATCAAAAAAACACTGCCTTTTGTTTGGTGGGTTTTTTTTTTAGTCTTTGCACTTTCATTTATGAAACTGCTTAAGGTATACCTCTGTTTCTATTGCATGCTACTATTAGGAGGCACAAATTTGCAAAATGCATGCACACTTGCTCAAACACACACATAATTAGAATCTCACACACACAAACTGGGGGACATTTCTATATAAACTCTTGAAGTGTCTTCTTAGATTTGGCAACCCCCCCTCACAGACAGGGTACTGTATTTGTGTTCATTTCATTAGGGCGACTGTTCAGTGTCGAGGGCCCCCTGAGGGGGGAGACTGGCAGCGCTGCAGCATTCATCATCATTACATCAGCGACCACCGAGATCTGCTATCTTAGGCTTATCAACACTGCACAAACGCACCGCAGCGCAGCGAGTTAGAGGGGAGGGGAGAGATGGGAGATGGAGACGATTGAGGGAGATTGTGAGCAAAAGTGGGATAAGAGGGGGAGAAAATGAATGGAGAAAGGGAAGAGCGTGAGACTGTGTGCGTGTGTGTGTTCATGTATGTGTGCACCTCACTGTGCCCCTACACGCCTGCACATGTTTTCCTGTGTGTACCGTGTGTGTTTTTGCACATTTCGCAGCTATGCCAACAACATTAAGGGCTGCTGCACAGCTGGAATAACTAAAACACTGAAGGGTGAAAAGGGAGGAGGAGTCTAAGCCCTTCAGCGAGATTATGCACTGGCTCGAGCTGCATGTGTTTGCACTGGATAGGGTCAACGAGGGGATGAGGCCCCTTAAGAAGACAGTGGAAGTTCTTGCTGGTGGTTAGAGGACCTGTCATTGGCTCCAAATCCCTACCAGGGAGGTGTTCTCTGATGAAACCACATACTTGGGTTTTCATACCGTGTTCACCACTGCACTCATGGCTTTGCCCTTGGCCCTGGAAGGCAATGGGGAAGAGGGGAGATCAGGGATTTGGTGTTTGTGGTTCCCATTCAGCAGTGAAACAACACTGTGCCCAGATGGCATTAAGTCTGGCCTACAGCTGATGGGGACCAGACCCTCAAGTTAGGACCATTTAGTAAGAATTAGTCACACCCTGCCACACACACACACACACACACACACACACCACCTCTCAAATCCCAAATATGCACATGCAAACTGGTTTAGTGCTAGGCTTTCTCACTCTTTTGTCTACTATGACATGGATGAGCTATCTGGATTGTTAGTCATTTACATATATCTTTATATTTCAACCACAGTGCGTCAGTCCCACTTTTAACAGTTATGGTTTATTCAATTAGATGCACTTATTGACATGATTTTACAGTTAATGTTTGATTTTGCATGATCTTGAATACTGAAGGCATATTTTATACTTTGCAATCCTGACTATGCAAGTTTGGTTTAGTTTTATTTGGAGGTAAAACTATTCAGAGCAATGCACACAAATGGAAATTGTAAATGAGGGATGTTTATGTTTTTTTGTCAAGGACAAACAGTGTAACAACACAACCCATCAGACGCTTTCAGCGGAGCTAATAAGATTATCCTCGCGTGCGTCTTGGTCCCTCAGACCTCTCCACTTAAGATGCTTTGGAGAGCTGGTGAGGGACCCTGAGTGTTGAACAGCAGAATGAGCTGAGTGCATCTTACATTCCTGTGTAACAAACCCACACGATGTAATCGTAATGCTTACACGATGCCTCTTTCTCGCTTGCTACCCAGAAGATAAGAGCCAAATAAAGCATGTACCACAATGGAACTCATGCCTGTTTTTTCCCAGAGTCCCTTGCTTATTAGTGTGTTTATTTCTATATTTTGACTTTGCATTTGTTCATGAGTCTCTTGTGTTAGGGCAAGTGGGGTTGTGAAGACTGAGACAATGGATAATGCAGTTGGCTTTGTTGCCATGGTGGCCCAGATATGCAGTGTTGGTTTCCCCTGCTCTCCACTTTATTCATTTTCTTCCCATGCTGGAGCCTTTGTTTGATCTGACACTTTTTCAGGAAAAGATGCTTGTTCAGCCATTTACTGGAGGCCAAAGTAAATAATGCAACCTATTACTTCAGCAAAATACCCTGACAAGCAAAAGAAAACATCCTGAAAGTTTTTCTTTTTTTAAACTTCAGCTTGCCAAGATTAGGACAGCAAAGAACCATTAATACAAACTTTGGTTGTTTGTTAAAAGTTGCTTCTTGTTGCTCATACAACCAAGGCTTCAGTGGCCCATAAGTATTGTAAAGAAAAGGAGAGTGGGGTCTGCATCCTATCTGTGTGCCTCTCTCTCTCATCTCCAGTGAAAACAGTCTTATGTTTGTGGAGGCACTCTTTTATAAAGGGCTTCAGAAGGCACTCTGCAAGATTCCGCAACCACAGTGCGACAAGAACATCCTTCTGTGCACTTTCACAGTGAAAGAGTACATGTTATGCCATGTGCGGCGTTGTTTGAGTGCGCATCTCCTACTGTATGTAATATATGTGAGAACATGGCACGGCGGGAAAAAGGGACTGTTCGACTACGAGAGTGTGTGAGCGTGACGGTGGATTCGCCAGGTGCTCCATACGCCTTTCAGTATGCAAGTGCGATCACTGTGTGCAGAACATAAATAAGAGGGGGGACCCCAGGGAGGGGATGAGTGGAGGAAGAGAAATTCCTGTACTGATGAAAACCTCACACACTTCTCCTCCCTCTCTCGCTGCCTCTGCCTCACATGTGCTCACAGCAAAGGATCAAGCAGATAGATGGTTCTGCGTGTGTGCTGTGACAGCAGGTAGAGCTTTGACAGAAGGACTTCACACTTCGCCCAGGGGACTGTGGAGTACCTTCTGCTAATCCTGTAGCTGTAGACAGAGGTTTATTATAAAGAGAAGGACCATTTGAGGCCCCTGAACCTCTGAGGGCAATCATGAGCTCTGTGAAACTAAACCAGCGACAGGTTACAGTCCTCATGACTGTCCTGCCAACTTAAGGCCTGAAGAACAACCTCCTGTGTACAGTTTTCCACTTTTATGCAGGCTCGCTCTAATCTCATTCTTTCCATTCACTTCTTCCTTTCTTTAATTCCTCTAAGTGTTGAAGCAGAGTGCGTCAGCGGTGCTATGTGATTAATGATGGGCCCTGGCGTCTCCCGGGCCGAATGCTAACAACAGCCAGGGGGCAGCGCGATAATGCACAATAATAAAGCTAGCAGACAATCAGCCAGGCAAAGCAAGGCCTATTAGCTAGCCCCATCAGGACGGCTAAGTGAGAAATTAGCCCTTCCCAAGCTCCGCCACAATTCATCAAGTGCTGCCCCTGAATCCCCCCTCAAGAAGTCATAATGTTTACTTAAAGACTGGCCTCGATGCCCAAGTGGCGAGTTTTATTGGCTCTTATTAATTCCCGTACTGGCCCTTGCGGCCATGCCATTTAAACCATATTAAAGGGGTGAAAATTGGATGAGATGAAGTTGTCTTGTTGTTTGGCTCTTGCATGATAAAGCCAGACCTAAACAGGGGGAGACTTGAGGAAAAATAAGAAAGAGGGGGGGCAGACAAATTGGCATGTAAAGGAATGCTGTATGAAGCTGTGCCGCAGTCAGAGGAATGCAGGGAGAGGGAGAGAAAAGGAAGAGAAAATGAAGAAACGGCAAGGCTTTAATGCTAGACTTCCTGTGTGGATGGGAACAGATCCAAAAGGGTAACACTGGGTCACACATTCCACAGATGCAGAAACAAATTATTCTGTTGAATCTTTGCTTTCTCCTTATCTTTCATCGGACAGGCTGACAAATACCTCAGAATAACTCTGTCATCACCACAGCCTTAATGCAACAAGTCAAATGATGGACAGAAGAAAAAAGGTGAGGGGTGCACACGTAAAGTGCATGCACCTAATAAGGCAGTTTGGGTCATCTTAATCCAACAGTACCATGAATCACACTAGACTCATGGAACCATTGATGAAATAAGAGCAAGGTGCCGATATTAGGATGCAAAATATTTACTTGCAATGAAGTGAGTCTCGACCACATGCAACTTCATAATCCAAAATTCAGTAAATAACAAGTACCAGAGTTCAAAAATACAATCATATTTCATTCAACATTATTTAAACACATATTACATATTAAATTTGTAAGAAAAATTAGCTTTAAAACTATTTTCGTGATCAGATTTTGAACATAATCAGGACCAGTCAACTGGCAGACACAAAATACAAATATAAAACAAAATTTATAACATACAATGATTACACATCTCTGCATTACATATTCTGTAAAACCTGTAAAAGGACTGGCTGAAATCAGAAGAAAATAGAATCCAGTGCCCATATATGTTGATAAGAACTGATTAAATAATATAAAGGTGTATATTTTTACAAAATGAGTTAAAGATCATTCATATTTTTCTATGTAAAATCAAGCAAATCACTGCTCAACATTCAGGTGTCTGTTTCTTGAGCTGTGAATTAGCTGTAATTTAAACATATCCTGTGGTTCAAAAAGATATTTTTGAGTACATAATGCTGCAATAATTAATGCAAACTGATCACAAGTCGGTAATGTCAATAATGAGTGGGTACAGCCCAGTAGTTAAAAGGTTTGCTGGTACTTTGTGTTTCATTCTGCCGGAGCTCTCTTCATGTTGTGTTGCCTTAGTGGTCTGTATTTGGAGCATAAAAGTCTTGTGAACTGAGGGGTCTGTGTTTCAGGACTAGCGGCAGGTGAGAGTGTGTTCCATGGAGTAATACGGAGTATATGGCAGCGGAGGTACGAGATCAAAGACAGCCGAAGCTCAGAGGGAGTCCCAAAGACTTCTAGCTCCTTGACGGCTCTCCCAACGGCAGCGTCAGGAGACAACTTTCTCCCTTCACTTTCATATCAGCCACAGAGCCCCCCCATCCCTCTGCGCTGACTCGCAGGCTACGCACACACACACACAACCCAGTCTCAGAGGATTTGGCAGTGATGCTAACGCTGCACCTCACCAACAGCCTGCACACAGATATACACACACGCTGTTGCTCATCAGAAACCAGCGCATCAAAACACACAGCTGAATATTTCAGCTTTTGAAAGGAGTTTGCAAGAAACTCTGAGCCCAGTGAGAAAGACTCACGCAACTCAAATTCCAAGACGATATCACACCACGCCACACTGGAAAGAGATGCCATAAACTTCACAGCGCGGACAAGTGTTCAACTAAAAACTTCCCATAAACTCCAAAGAGCACAGTCACAAAATGGCCCCCTGAAAATCCCCGGCATAAAGAGCGAGGAACAAGACTGTCATTAGACCCGTAGCCCCCTCAGGCGCGCCGCCTTGATCGTAAGGAAGCCAAACATCTGGCTGTATTTACTCGTTTCAGCTGTTTGCAACCCCACCTCAAATAAATCTGGGAGCTGTAACACCATTGCTTAGGACAGCTCCTAAACAAACACGCTCTATGCTTGCCGGCGCACTCACTCAACTCCGCACACTCGAGCATCTCAGCCAGCGCCGCGCCACCTAATGCAGGCAAATAAATTTGTGAGGAGGAGGAGGAGGCCTTAATTGGAGCGTTTGACGGGTGCCTGGGGTTAATTGGGAAGCATGGAGAGCAGCTGGCTCCACGGCAGAAGTTGAGACAGGGATAATAAGTTCACCCTTTGCAGGAGAGACAGTTAGTGATGAATCAGATCAGAGGAACAGTGTACTGTAATCATCCTCACATCTCCCCTCCTCCACCCTGCACTCTCCTGACAAGCAGAGACAACCTGGCTTCCAGCTACACAATCTGGCACCTATCACACAGGCAGGCGCAGGAAAGAGATCACCCGGCAATGGTTCACACACACTTACCGTGTTCATTCAGCTAATCACTCACACACACAATAATTCTTACCTCTAGGACACGGAACCAAGTTTATCAGCTCACCGGTCAATGTATGTAAATCTCTCCAACAATGTGTGTACTAATGGCTTATTACCCTGCGTTAGCTGGTTTGCATTGATCTCTATGCCAGAGGGAGATGAAGAAACTAGAGCAGTTCGGCACTCATATGTACCGAGCAGGACTATAATCACATCCCAGCTTGTTTCAATAAAAGCAACATTAACATAAACCATCTCAAACACACTAAAACCTTCACCCCCGCTTGGTCCGTGCAAGAAAAAAAGGGGGAAAAAAAACTTTCCTGGATTACAGGGTAATCAGGGCCATATGGGATGAGTCTGTATAACTTTGTGTGTCTCTCTGAAGTATATAGATTGTGTTTGTCTCCACAGATTATGACTTTCTAAATGAGAAAAACTGTTTTTCCAGAGGAGAAAAAACGCTTTTAGCCACTTTTGTGTAGAGAAAAGACAGAAGGGGGGAAAGAGTCTCTGTAGTAGCTGTAAAGGGTTTAGATAAAACACCAAACTCAGTTCCTTGTTGCTAGAAGGGTGGCTGAGGGAGCATTTGGGGGCTGAAGGAAGCCCAGGTAGAGTCATAGGCAGTAATGGGAGGAGACAGGGACTTAGAGCGCCACACAAAACCCCAGCTTTATAAATAATTCCAAAAGCTAACAGGATCCCTTGTATGTGTGAATCTGTGAAATACATTCACACATGAGTGCACACACCCGCAGAGACACACACATATATACGCACACATACACACACCCCGCCACCTGGGAGAATAGGTTATTCACACCGCTCCACTGGGGCTGTTGTGAGTTTGACCTGCCGGGACTGGTAAATTTGGGTGGATATCTTTCTTGCATAGATGATGCAAAAGCGAAGGAAAACACAAGAAAGGTCCATTTGTGCAAGACCCACACACACATTTCCACACTCACGCACTCACTCACTCATAATGCAGGGCAGCAAAGCACACCGGAGACCTGTCTTGTAAATCTCTTTGTGAAAGCAGCTTTGGGGGGTAGACAGGGGCTTACATACTGAGCCCTGAGGTAGAGCTACAGACTCCACTCCCTCTAACCCCCCCATCCCACAACCTCCCAACACCCCCCCGCCCCATATCACGGCCTTTCTTCCTCTCCCACACACATACTCGGCGCACTCTTCTCCCCTCTTCCTCACTTCTACACGTACCCCACATTTCGTCCTCCTTTCTTGGCCTTCTCTCACCTTCTCCCTCTGCTCTCCTTCTCCTTCCCCATTCTTCCCTCTAACCCTCACTCATCCCCTCTGTCCCCAACCCGGGCTGCAGAGCACTGGTCCTTTAGCCCCGCAGGCTCCCGTGGTGTTGTGGTGACTAATGTCCTGCCTTTGCTCAGACAATGAGTTTGCGACTGAGCTGGGAAAGTGTTGAGGAGGGAAAAAGACTCCAGCACCTTTGACAAATGGAACCCTTCGCACTCCCATGCCCACTGAGGGAGGCTTTACAATGTCTCGCTCCACGCTCCACATCCTCCGAGGGACGGCTGCAACCCGCAAAGCCGCATCTGGGGGAATATAATGAATTCTTTGGGAAGTCTAACCTGGCTTTCTTCATGAATAAGATATATTTCCAAAGCATGTCGACCCCGCTTAATAAAAACACCAGTCTGGCAGGAATAGCCAAAGCCGTTTTAGGGCCCCATGTACACGTTAATATTTCTGTTTCTCTATAAATTTTCTCAGGCCCACTTCTTTCCAGGCCTGTCAGTGCAAGGCCAGTCCTACATTTTCCCTGGAAAGTAGAGAAACCATGATGACAAACTGTCATTAAAAACGGCTGGAGTCCCTCTCTTTCAAGGAACTCAAACTCTTGGATGCTCCCTCCTCTACCCCACACACCCTACCCCCCGTGAAACCCTGAAAGGAACTGGGCTTTGTCTGAGGAGCAAAGAAGAGAGGAATCCCCCCCACTTTCCAACCCTATACCCCCCCC